>JABUQX010016923.1:17500-25000 GCA_015478945.1 Trachelipus rathkii | reverse complement strand
CAAGAATGGGTAAAGGAAATATATAAAAGAAAATTATTATTGAAAAAAAAATTCGATATTTCTTCACATTACGCTAATCTCAGCAATTATATATATATATATATATATATATATATATATATATATATATATATATATATATATATATTACTATTATATATATATATATATATATATATATATATCTTTGCTGCTCCGGCTCTGGAAAAACTGCTCTTTATATATATATATATAACCAATATATATGTATATCAACAATAACATATAGTAGCCAACCTTAGCAATAATAATATATTATACCAATATATTATATATATATGTATATATATAACTTAATATATATAATAATAACCTTATATATCAATGCCAAGACGTTTTAGAAATGCATAAATTCAAATATTTATAATATATATATATATATATATATATATATATATATATATATATATGTATTTTTTTATATAATATATATATATATATTATCTTTCTTATATAACTGCTATATATATGTTATAGGTATATGATTAAAGCAACATATATGTATATATATATATATATATATATATATATATATATATATATATATACTTTATAATATACTACAAATTCTATTCTGCTGCTCTCACTAATAACATAACTATATATATATACCTTATATATATGCCTTATATAACTTTATATATATATATATTTTTATAATATAGTTTCTAGGCCTATAATAATATTGGTGTAAATATACAGTCATGTAATATTACAAAATATAGATTTATATTATTTTTATTATTATAGTTATAGAGTATTATTATTACTTTTATTGCTTAACTCTCTGTAAGAAATAGATATAAATATTTTAATGTTTTATTCACATGCCAATTATTATTATTATTATTATTATTATTATTATTATTATTATTATTATTATTATTATTATTATTATTATTATTATTATTATTATTATTATTATTATTATTATTATTTTTATTATTATTATTATTATTATTATTATTATTATTATTATTATTATTATTATTATTATTATTATTATTATTTCAAAGTTTGGGATGCTAAACTAATGTTATGTTTTTTATATATATAAGTAAATAAAGTTATAACTTTTAACTTTATAACTTTTTGTAAATTCTATCAATATATATATATATATATATATATATATATTTATATATACTATAATAACATATAACAATATATATATATATATATATATATATATATATATATATATATATATATATATATATATATATATATACTGAGTCCTTTCACAATTGTCGTCACCCCAAACAAATAAGCAGAGAAAATGTGCTGGAAAATCAAGATCAGGGATTACACCTGAAAAATCGAAAAGGATTGGCTTATGTAGAAAGGTGAAATCTTAAAGAGTCAATTCAGTTCTCGAAAGAAAGGAAATATTACAATGCTGCTGGTAGAGTTTGGTACCTAAGGCACGGAAAAACCTACCTCTGGTAAACAACATTCAACGAAGATATGAAGAACGAGAATGGGAATATGTTAACAACAGACAAGGCAGACATGTTTATCTCTCTCATAATGTGGTAAATGTGTTTCAGATTTGTAAGCCCCGCGGTAATACCAGGTACTCGAGGATGACCAATTTCTCAAGAAAGGTTTGACACTGCATAGCTTTGCACCTCAATAATCCGCCACCCAGCAGGCCTGCCAGTAGGTGAAGAATCCTTATCGATAATGTTAAAATCACTGGTGGGAAAGGAACCCATTTGTGAGATCCCAGACAGGCACAATCTGTTGGTTTTCTTAAAAATGACAGCTACTTTTATCAGTCTGTTCATTCCGTGGAATGCTCAAGTTATATTGAACTCAGCAAAATATTATATGTTTTATCGGTGAATAGTCTTGAACCTCATGAAGAGCAGTTATGGAGTTTCAGAAAATGGTCTACTTGTCCTCCAAATCCAAGCCGACAATTCTGGTTATTGCATGAACAAGAATCATCAATTCGGCCGCGAAAACTAACTTGCAAGGAGGGAGAGTTTTATAGGAAGTACAGAAAGGAAGACAGTCAATGCCTAGACCTCCTACTCCCTAGAGCCGTTGATATAAACCTCTATTGATTCCGCACGAAGGGAAAGGTGAGAGAGGAATGATTCTCTCTGTAAAATCAAGTCTTAACTTGAAACGAGAACATCTTCCGTATCTTAGGTGAGAGTCGGAAACACACACAATGCAGTGTAATCTTTATATTCGAAGACGAAGATCGTAAACGATTCAAAATACCAATAAGTTGAGAATAGATGGACTTTCTCAAAGAAGAAATCATATTTGAGATTGAAGAGGCATAAAAGTGAAGATACAGGGAGTACATTAAGTGCTTTCTCCGTGGGTAAAGACATTACTTCTGCTGACAATTCCGTCATCCCCTTCAGTATCATTCGAAAAGTCTATGTCGCTATCCGCAGATTATTTTGGAAAGAATCTAGACGACGCAGATAATGAGAAATCTATCCAAAGACAGCACAACTATAACTTAGTTTTAATCTTACAAATCATTATAAATATTTTAAGAATTGATTTTCTGTTTGCATCCAACGATGTAGAAGAGAGGTGGAGTAAGAAGTCTATAACGAGCGATGGAAGTATGTTTATAGATTGAGAATATGAGGAAAGTGTGTGAGACGGTCATCCAGGACCATACCCAAATATCTCACCTGCGTATTCAAATGTATGAATGGACTTTGCAGGGTCAGCATCTGATACATTAGGTTTCTTCCATGCCGATTACTACCCTCCCCCCGGAAAAAATATCATAGGTTTTGTCCTCCTGTCTATAGGCATTTGTAGTTTACGCTCCAATCATGAATTATGCCTATCTAAACGTAACGCAAAGTCATCCATGTAGAGAGAGAGAGAGAGAGAGAGAGAGAGAGAGAGAGAGAGAGAGAGAGAGAGAGAGAGAGAGAGAGAGAGAGAGAGAAAGAGAGAAAGAGAGAAAGAGAGAAAGAGAGAAAGAGAGAGAAAGAGAGAAGAGAGAAAGAGAGAAAGAGAGAAAGAGAGAGAGAGAGAGAGAGAGAGAGAGAGAGAGAGAGAGAGAGAGAGAGAGAGAGAGAGAGAGAGAGAGAGAGAGAGAGAGAGAGCACTGGATCGAAGCTGAGGTTTTGGCGATCACATCATTGAATGCAATCGTAAAAAGCAGAACACATAAGACATTTCTATGCGGTACTCCCTCGAAATGTCAAAGCAGGGTTATACTATTAGGACCTGAAAAGATCTATTACTCCTCATGGTCTGGGAGAAAAGAGAAAATTGTCCTCTGAGGCACAGCGAATGCAGTTTCTGCGGAACCCTAACATTCTTCGGGCAATCGTATGTCCTCTCAAAGTCAAAAAAGCAGCTAAATCATTTTATTTTTCGAAAATGCCTCGCAAATTTTGTGGAATAAACAGGGGGTCTTATGTGGAGCTATGCTTCTAGAACCAAAATTTAAAAGCGGAAATAACAAAAATTTATGGGCTATTTTCCAACATGAGTGCAAGACAAGCTGCAAACGTCGATTCATTAGTTTGCAAGGATGGCAGGTGAAACGTTACTGGTTCATGGGCCTGAAAAGGTTGGGTCATTTCCAGGTTTAACGACATTATCGAAAAAATTTCTTCGACCCATATCCTATTGTATACAGCTAATAAGGAATATTGAGGCATTCGGATTGAAATAAAAATTCATTTGAAATGAGACTTCCACAGGTCCAGGAAACCTATATTTCTTACATACCTATAACCTCCTAATATTTTGTCTCTGTTAATAATGTGGTGGATCGTATTCAGGATCTAGAGAGCGTGAGCGGAGAGTGTGAAAAAGTTCTTCGTACCGGGAATCACTTGAGCAGACTGCAAATTTTACATCACATATGTCCAATAGGGATAATTTCATACCTTGGTAAGTAAAATTTGTTTTTCTTTAGAAAGAGGTTGAAAATTTCTCTGCGTTCTTTCTGACCAGCACATTAAGAAAATACAAAGTGCCAGTTGTCTAAAGTTCTATTGAAAATTTAATAGGGTTAAGTGAGTTGATATAATTGCAAAATTGAATGGCATCTTTGTTGTTATTAAAAATGCAGAAAACATTATCGACATAACGTCTATAGAATTTAGGGACTGGAGCAACTCTACTTTTCATGAAAGTTTTCTCCATATAAATGAGAAAAATATTTGCAAAGATGGGGCCCAAGGGTGAACCCATTACAAAACCATCCACCTGCTTCATATTTAATCATTAAATTTGAAGTAAGAGTCAGACACTGCCAAGTTTCCGTTTACATACTTTAAAAACAATTGTTTTCCTTCCGATTCCTTTTCAGGAGCATTCATGACTAAATTTATAACATTTATCAACCTAAACAACAAACCTTTGCAGATTCAAAGAAGTCTCTATTCTTTTTGTTTCCGTATATAGGGTCTGTTTTGGTCTCTTTGAGGAGAGATTTGGAGCAGACTCTGAACCGTTTCTTTCCTCACATCTATTTTAATCTCGTTTTGATTAACTCCATTAGGATTGGTTACCTCTTTCGTTACAAAGATCAGTTGCCTGCAGTATTCAGATCTGGTGTGGCTTATAAATACACATGTCCCCGTTGTGAGCGAGGCACCTATATAGGTTTCACCATTAGACTACTCAGATCTCGGGCATGCGAGAATATGGGCATTAGTCATAGATGTTTGTGTGCTCTGTCGATGAAGGGGTCCTCTCCTGTCAAGGAACATTCTTTGTCTTGCGCCACTCCTCTGTCATTTAAACATTTCAAGATTTTATCTTCCATCTTTCACTCTCCGTCTTTACTTATTCTTGAATCTTTATACATTAGCATTCACAAGCTTATACTCAACAATAACATAACTTCAATACAATAATATATCGCTTAATTTTTTTTCACCTTTGTACACCTTCTAACCAAATATTTTCCATCAACCAACTAATCCTTTTTTTGGATCGCCTTCCGCATCTGTCTTCCGTTTATTCTATTCTTCTATTTAGTTAGCTTCTGGTCTCCTGACCAGCTCAAACTGAGGCCAAGCTTCTGGTCTCCTGACCAGCTCAAACTGAGGCCAGATGATGGTCCCAGTTGGACCGAAACTTTGTCGATTCAATAAATGTTTGGATTTGTTCTCGCCATAGTTTGCCAGAAACGAATGTGTTTGTTACTGATATATATATATATAATATAATATATATTATATCTATACTATACTATAATATATATATATATTACTATAGTAATATAATATTAATATATAATATATATGAAATATATATATAATATATTATTATTACTATATTATATTATATATATATATAGTAGTATAATATATAGTAAGAGAGAGAGAGAGAGAGAGAGAGAGAGAGAGAGAGAGACGTGGTTAGCAGCGTGTTACGTATCTATCTACCGTTACATTTTGTAACGAGAAACTAAAAAATAGATTTGTATAAAATAAAATGAAACGATGTAACTGTAACGCTTTTCTTTTTCTTCCTAAATATAACAAAAATCCAATTATTCTTTACTCGTTACATTGGCAGCCACAGAATGAAAATGTATTTTGGATTGAAAAGAGACTTGGTTAAGTTCCTTCGTTTAGAGAATTCATTAAAAGGCTCAATCATTAGGCGCTCTTAAGTCTCATCACAAATTTAAATTAAAATTACTAACTATAAAATTTTAATTTATACCTGCATCAACAGGAAGGAATAACAGGAAATTATTTCTAATGTGAGGACAGGATCTCGGGTTAAGGACAAGGATTTTACCTGGAGTATTAGTCGACGACTATGAGAATTTGTCATCAACATTAGTTGCATGACCAAAATAAAAGTCCACGAAAAATAGAAGTGTTTACGCAGTATTTAAGCGATACAGAATAACTTCATAGTTACCTTTTGTCTAAAATCGTTTTTTGAATCTTCTTTTCTTAGATTTACCCTGCATACTGCTTCTATCACGATTTTTTTTCTTGTATTATATGTATCAGAATGACCATTTCTAGTGGATGTATATATTTGTATTCCTTTGTTACAATATTATGACCGATGATCCTCTTCCACAATTTATTATTCATTTGCTCTTATTTTCTTCTTGCTTTCTGTGGCTTATTTCTTAGATGTTTCATCGTTTTTCCTCTTGTTTGTCAGCCTTCTGATTGTTGTGGGACTCGTCGTTAGGGAATCATCATACTTCGTAGGTAATCTCTTTGTGTTGGCTGGGCTAAAGATGTTTTGGCTCATCGCTTTCCCTGCTACGTGCTCCTTCACCCATCTGATGGAATTTACTATTCACTGTTCTTCTATATACGTCGTTAATCTTCGATCATTTTTTTTCTAATCTATTTTATATTCTCGCATCAATGAAATTTCCGAAGGAAGTACCAGCATCTCCACCTTGATCCCTGCGGGATCATTACATTATCTTGCTTCACAGCGACAGTCTTGGCTCTCCTGTACCTATTTCATGATCATATTTAATGGGAGCGGTGATGCACTCATTTTCTACTCGTCGTGTAATATCTAGTGTAATGTTTAAATCTTCTTGGAACCAATCGATGGACACTTATGGTCCCAACATCCATACGATAGAGCAGTGCGTTGGGCAATGGCCACGAATGTGGGGTGGGTTAAGTTGAGGGCTAATTTTGTTCGTGTATTTAATTCAAGAGGGGATTAATTAATACAAGCATGGAGTCTCTTCTCATATCTTCCTTAGCTCTCAGCTTTTATCCTTCAAATTTTACTTATGTCTACTATACTTTTCAGCTTTGGTGTACTATCCCGAGATACTTATTTAGGGTGTCTTGCGCATGTTCCTCGGTTGTCTGAATGATTTCCGTCCGTTTATTCTCGATATTATTCAACACTTTTCTAGGAATAATCTTATTTTCTTTTTTCTTCAACATGCCATTGCAGACACGAACGCACATTTATCTAGTCCGAACTCCATTTGTATATCACTTTGAAACACTTTCTTAACTAGCCTCTATCTGGACTCTCACAACTTTAGTTATGTTGTTGTGATTGGGGAGATAGAGTTTGAATCTTGTCATCCATGTATAGCAATAAATCGCGATTATGTTTTATTCCTTTCTTTTCATTGTCTTGATCCTAATTCTAAGTAGTCCATATATTGCGAAGTTAATTTATCAATGCACACTTCAGGGGTTACACACTGATAGTACCAAATACACATAATGGGGATAATTGCTGTGAGTTTATAAGATGCAAGATGATTATGTGAGTCAAGAGAGTTATTTTGCCGATTACAATATTATATCCATAAGCTTGCAGTACAAGTTATACCATTTTATTAATTAATTTAGTTTAATTGAAATTTTTGCACTGGTCGAAATAATTATGCAAATGGTGAGATTGTGTCTTAAAAGAGCTTTTTACTATCCTAATTACACTATTACAAATAAGCTATCAATCTTCAGAACAATCTTGAGAAACTAGTTGTATCAGAAA
>JABUQX010016923.1:0-7500 GCA_015478945.1 Trachelipus rathkii | reverse complement strand
ATGGTAAAACTAAAGAAGTTACCCGCATGATATCTCGAAAACTTAAGATAGATACAAGAAAACTGAAAACATATATGGAATCAGCGTATGAAATTTGTATGGAAAATGAAAAAAAAACTAATAACATATTTAGAATCAGCGTATGAAATATGTATGAAAAAAGATTTTTTTTTTTATTAACTTAAAGCATAGCAACCTAGGGTAAACGCAAAGATGCAAAGAGTCGGGGTCTCGGCCCGGCCTCCTGGGGGACGACCGGGTAGGGACTATTTCCCCCCCTCCGGGAGAGGTCTCCGGAACCCCCGCTCTTTGGTATTGGGTGTCGCGGGGGTTTCTCCGCCCCTCCCCTACGGGGTATGGAAAACGTCCCCCCCTCTGTCCCACCATCGGCTCGAGCCCCCTAAAAAATAATTTGTACGCTGATTCCATATATGTTCTTAGTTTTCTTCTACCTATCGTAGTTTTGGAGATATAAAAAAAAATTTTTTAAAAATAATTTTTTTTTCATTTTCCATGCAAGTTTCATACGCTGATTCCATATATGTTATCAGTTTTCTTGTACCTAACTTAGTTTTCGAGATATCATGCGGTAACTTCTTTAGTTGGCCTATATATATATCTATATATATATATATATATATATATATAGTATATAATATAGTATAATATATATATATATATTATAATATATATATATAATATTATATTATATATATAATAATACTATATATATTATATATAAGTAAATATTATATATATATATATATTATATATATATATACATGGGCGTAGGCAGGATTTCCTTTAGGGGGGAAAGGTCTGAGTGATAATATATATATATATATATATATATATATAATATATATAATATATATATTTATCTCTTGGTATTTATATAAAGTTTATCCTTTATCGTATTTATAAATATAATAAAGCTATACATCTTATATTATTATATCATTTTTTTGACAATAATATTACAAAAACCAAGATTGATAGATTCTCCAAATTCATAAATGTTTTCTTTTATTTTCTTGCATTTGTAATTTAATGTGTTTGTCTGCAGCGAATTATCAACGGGTACGGCCTTCCGTGATTCTGATAACACGCTTTGGCCGCCGCCAAATGGTATCGAATACTGAAAGTTCTAGACGGAGAAATAATGTCAGAAGAACCAGCTGTATAAAAGCACAAACTAGTTGACTTTAAACCCAATATGAAAACGAAAACACATTAAAACTTTAAGAAAAATAATATAAATAACTCTAATTAATTACTACTTCATTATCTATCGATTGCATGATTTTTTTTCAGTTTATTTCTACTACTAAACCTTAAAACGCTTCGTTGAGCAAAACGATATAAGGTTCATAATTTTTATTTCGCCAGATTTAGGGGGGGCAAGTGCCCCCCCGCCCCCCCCCCCAAAGACATATATTATATATACAATATATATAATATATATATATACGCTATATATATATCATATAATATATATAATATATTTAAATTAATTATATATATAATATATATATATATATATATATATATATATATATATATATTAGTATATATAATATATATATATATATATTATATATATGTGTGTGTGTGTGTGTGTGTGTGAACTATAACATTTATACATTTTCTTTGAAACTTTCTTTTTTTATATAATAAATAGTTACCAACTGAAACTAAAAATATCAAATAAACATAAAGAAATAATTCAAATTTTAAATTTTTATTAATATGTTTAATATTCTAAATATGTAATTATAAAAATACCCAAACTCACAAAGTCTAATTTTCTTTTTTGTGTAGTTGAAACACAATTAACTAAATTTGATAATCATACACTTCAACATAATCTTCTTGAGTATATTTTTGGGTGAGATAATCACATAATAACATAATGATATATATAAGTAAAAAATTAAAAATATATATATATATACTATATATATATATATATATATATATATATAATATATTTTATATTTATATATATATATATATATATATATATATATTTATATATATATATATATATATATATATATATATATATATATATATATATATATATATATATATATTACTATATATATATATGATATATATATATATAATATATATATATATATATATAATATATATATCATATATATATATATATATATAATATTATATATATATATATATATAGTATATATATATTATATATATATATAATTATATATATATATATATAATATATATATATATAATATAATATAAATATATATATATATATATATATATATATTAATATATTAATATATATATATATAGTATATATATATATATATATAATTATATTATATAGATATATACTATATATATATATATATATATATATATATATTATATATATATAAATACTATATATAATATAATATATAATATATATATATATTACTAGATATATATATATATATATATATAATATAACATTATACAATAACTCATCCTTGTATACGCCACTATTCTCTATCATTTAATATATATTTATATATATATATATATATATATATATAATATAATAATATATAATAACTAACTATATATAACTATATATATAATATATATACTATATATATATATATATTATAATATATATATATATATATATATATATATTATATATATATAATATATATATATAATATATATATATATATAAATATTTAAAGAATAGATAGGCAATTTGAAAGATTGAAAAATGAATATATCATTTCAAACAAAGAATATGAAAATTTTTTAAAAAAGGTTTCTTAAACATTTAGTTTAATAACTAATGATTGTTACCTTTTGTATTTTAAGTTTATGGGTAAGGTATTACAATAAACAAGTGGGCTTCAAAAAATTTAAATTTAGCATGACACATACACATGCTCGCGCACACACACACACACACACACAACAACACCACACACACACACACACACACACACACAAACACACACACACCTACACACACACACACATATAGTATAAACATATACTATTAATATAAATATATATATATTATATATATATATTATATTAATATATATATATATAATATATATATATATAATATATATTATGAGAGAAAGTCTAGTTATGGAACCTTTTGAACCGTACCGTTAGCCAAAAAAAATAGCACAGGGTATCTTTATGGACCATAAAACTTTCTATTATAGGGATTTGATGATTCAAATATATATAGGACCTGTATACATTTTACGACTCCGTCATTTTTATTTTTTTATTTTTTTTATAACTAAAGGACATAACCCTAGAGAAACCCAAAGATGGCCCAGGAGTCGGGGTCTTCTCAGCCTCCGGTGAACGACAGGGGGGGATAGCGACTATTTTCCCCCTCCGGGAGGGTCGTCCGAACCCCGCTCTTTGGGTATCTTGGGTGTCGCGGGAGTTCCTCCGCCCCCTCCCCTACGGGGTATGGAGAACGTCCCCCTCTGCTCCCGTCGGCTCGAGCCCCTTATTTTGCCGTGTAATACCTTAACAAATAATTTATAGATATATTTATTATATAATATATATATATATAATATATATATATATATATATAATATATATATATATTATTATATATATAATAATAATATATATAATAATATACAATATATATATATATATATATAAGATATATACTTATATAATATATATAACATAAAAACATACACTCACCACCATCACAAATATGAAAACATAAATATATTTAAAACCCAAAATATATATATATATATATATATATATATATATATATAATAATATAAATATACTTATATAATAGTATATATATATATATATAATATATATATATATATATATAACCAACTTAAATTAACAACTATAAAATCTATTTATGTTCCATAAAGATATATACTATTTTTTTGGGTAACTATTACCGTAAAAAGGTCGACGACAAAACTAAATATACCTTTAATTCTCGTGGTTTTGCAATGGGTTATAAAAACACTTATTAATTAAAAACTTTTAACAATCTTCTAATTGAACAATTTCTCTTACACTATTTTTATGACAGTTGTTTTATTTGTATTACATTTTATTTGGCAAATACGCTAATAATTTATATATCAATTTTCATTCAATAAAACTGCAATTTTGAGACTTAAAACGAAAACAACAACTTAACGAAACCAAGATCACGTTACAACTGAAAATAAAAAATTACGATTGACTCTACATTGGTAAAATGTCTAAAAAATTGCCACGCGCCTCCTAAAGTAAATACATGAAACTGTGTTATTTTTTTTTTTAAATTAACTTCAACAAAATGATAATTTCCCTATGATTCTATATTATATTTCATATGTAGTTCATTTTAATAAGTTAAAATTTAAAAATTACTTTAGATCAAAAGGTCAATAGGTATACTTTGTCCCTATATATATATATATATATATATATATATATATATATATATATATATATAATATTATATATATATATAATATATATATATATATATATATTTAATATATATATATATGGTTAAAAAGTTACTTAACGCCCACACGAACGGAGCTCGGATCAAAAAAAAGTTTTCACAGGTAGCCTCTTGATACATAAATAGATGTTTTAGGGGAGAAATGAATTTTTTTCTTCCTGACCTGACCTGACCTGACCCAACCTAACCTAACCTAACCTAAAATAACCTAATTTCGCCCTAGAGACAGTAAAACAAAGAAAAAAAAATTCATTTCGACCCTAGAACATCTATTTATGTATAATAGATGCTACCTGTGAAAAATTTTTTGATCCGAAGCTCCCCGTTCCGTGTGGGCTCAAGTAACTTCCTATTTATATATATAAATATATATATAGAAATATATAATATATATATATTATATTATATATAATAAATATTATATAATTATATATATATATATATATATAAATAATATATTATATATATATATATATATATATATATTATAATATATAATTATATATATATATATATATAATATATAATATAATATTACTATATATATATATATATATATAATATTGAGGGAATTAAGTATGTTTTTTATATATATATATATATATATATATATATATATATATGGTACATGTGAGCTGGATGACCCGCAAACCTTGAGCTAGTTTGTTATGTTGAAAAAAGTTTTAAAATGACCCGTTATAATGAACCAGAAATTGCTTCGGTGTGAGCTCAGATTTGCTTATTCCTTTTTTTTAAATTTTTTATAAAAATATATATATATATTCGAATTGTGTTTAGTTATTAAATTATTTTCTTAGGTACGAAATTTTCAAATAAATAAAATAAAATGAATAATTTGAAGATTAGTTATTAAATTAAATGATAAAAATACGTTTTACAAATAACTTAAAAAAGCAAAATATCAGAATTAGAGCCGGGAGAATTATCTCGAAAAGTATGACACTTACAGAAAAACCAATACATATTTGGAATCAGCGTATAAGCTTATCTACCGGAATGTAAAAAAAAAAAAAAAAAAAAACTCGAAAAGCTACGACACTTACAAAAAAATAAAAAGTAAATTAAAATTTGGAATCAGCGTATAAGCTTATTATATGCAAAGTCGTTTTATTGATTTAAAACTAACGAATACCCAAGGGTAGACCGCATTGATACCAGGAGTCGGGGTGCTCTCGGCCTCTAGGTGAGACGACGGCGGACGAAAGTCCCCCCTCTGTCCCCATCGGCTCGAGCCCCTAATGGAAATTATATTTCCTTGAACTTCAATTTTTAGGGGGATCGAGCCGATGGGGGACAGACAAGAGCAAAAGGTTAGGATAATAATAATAATATAAAATATGTAATTGTTTCATGTTTTTTTCGGTTTTTTTTTTTTTTTTTTTTTTCTTTTTTACATTCCGGTAATAAGCTTTATACGCTTTTATTTACCCCCCGGGTGATTCCAAAAAAAAAAATTTAATTTTTGTATTTGGGTTTCTCCTGTAAGTGTCATATATTTCGAGATAATTCTCCTGGCCTTTTCTGGAATTATGACCAAAAAAATTAAATATTATTAAACTGGATAAAGTTTTAATAAAGTACCAAAAATTCGTACAAAATATTTTTTGTTATCGCTCCTTTACCTTGGCTCTCTCTCTCTCTCTCTCTCTCTCCTCTCTCTCTCTCTCTCTCTCTCTCTCTCTCTCTCCTCTCTCTATAGTATATATATATATATTATATATATATAATATATATGATAATATATAATATATATAATATATATATATATATTATATATTATATATATATATTATTAATATATATATATATAATAATATATCATTAAACATTAATAAAGGCAAAGTAAATTAAACTTAACTGCTTCACCTTTACTAAAATCAGTAGAGATTTATATAATTTTTTTTACCCTAGACATGAAAAATTTAAACAAAATTGTAAATACATAACCTAAAATTTCATGACTCAGAGAAACGCGGGTCATCCAGCTCACATGAACCATATACTA
The DNA here is from genome assembly GCA_015478945.1 of Trachelipus rathkii. Lineage (NCBI taxonomy): Eukaryota > Metazoa > Arthropoda > Malacostraca > Isopoda > Trachelipodidae > Trachelipus > Trachelipus rathkii. The sequence goes on along the minus strand of JABUQX010016923.1, from coordinate 958 downwards.
TAGTATATAATATATAATATATATATATATATATATATATATATATATATATATACTATATATATAATCATACAATATATATATATATAAATAATATATATATATATATTATATATATATATATATATATATATATTATATATATATATATATATATATATATATATATATATATATATATATATAACCTTTTCTGTTATACACATGGGCCTTTTTAGTTTTAGTTTTACTTTTTTTCATATATTGCTATTATATGATCCTAACAATTAATTTAAGTGGTAACGAACAGGATCAAAAAGTTCTAAATATTAAAAAATTAATTTATAAAGTAAGTGATCATTTTGCTTCGGAATGGAGAAATGTTGTGGGGGGTTTTGGGGGGAATAATTTAACGGAAAGCAGATAGGCTAAAAAATTGTGTTTTGGGGTGTTTTAAACAAAGAAAAGAAAAATGAGAAAGAGAAGTAGTGTTAAATAATTTAAAAATAATTACTAATTTAACTAAATAAAATAGAAACAAGTTAAAAATTAAATGCATTTTGCATAATGAACTAAATAGTCATTATTTCAAAGTCATCAAGATATTTAATTAAAATACAGTACAAAAATTTAAGTACGATATTTTTGATGCAATTTTCTTACTTTTGTCCGGACTATATTCCTGAAAATAAAATTGGACACTTTATGTTGTGAAGTTCCTCTCTCTTTTTTGGCTGAAATATTTTTGCGAAAATGTCAGATAAATTTAATTCATTAATATATTATTATTATAATTTATTAAATATAATTTAATACTACGAATGAGTTTTACCCATATCCATGGGCGTAGGCAGGATTTCTTTTAGGGGGGGGCAAAGGTTGAGTGATATATATATATATATATATATATATTAATATATTTAGAGATCTTATATAGCCGCCATATTATATTATATACTATATTATTATATATATATAT
>JABUQX010016922.1:40000-57463 GCA_015478945.1 Trachelipus rathkii | reverse complement strand
TATATAATAATATTTATAATATATACTATATTTATTATTACTATAATATCCTTATATATATATATATATATATATATAATAATTATATAATTCCATTATTATAGTATATAAAATATATATAGATACTATAGTACTTACATAATAAATCAACATAACTATATATATATAATATATATAATATATATATAGGATATATACTTATATATATATTATATATATAAATATATATAACTATTATATATATAGTATATATATTATATATAATATATACATCATATATATACTTTATATATATATATAATATATATATATATATATATATATCTACTACTATATATATAATATTGGCATTTAGTGTCATCATATGCATTTACTTCCAAGAAATGATATTTTTTAATTTTTACAAACTTCTTATGACAGGGGTTAGACTGTAAATAACACATCGGATATTGATGCATTCTGGCACTTAAAAGCAAACAAAAATGACTTTACAAAAAAAGTCGTTCCCTTTTCAAATTTTGCATAATGCCCAAAACAGGTCTTCACGAAAAATACTATTTTCTGAATATCGTTTGATACTTAAGTTTCTAAAATTGATCCCTAGTCAATATAATATTATCGTAGTTATAACTAAATTTAGGAAGGAAGAAAAAAATAAAGACAATCCCTAATTATTAATTAGAGAGCGCGAGGGTTTGATTTCTATTACAAACAAAAGTTAAAAAATTACAAAATTAAGAAATAAAAATTGTTTTATGCTTCATGGAAATAATTTTTACAATCCAATTAAATGCATGCAGCATACTAACCGATGCAGGTATTCAACTAATAACTAAAGAACCATGGAATACATAATATATTAAAAAGGCAAGTTTAATTACATTCTTTTAAGTAATAGAGATTACACTATGTCAAGTAATAACAAATATATTTACGAATCCTTATTAGCAGCAGTTAATTTCAGGGATTAAAAGGCTCATCGTAGTGTTAAACTATAAGTATTAACAAGATCTCAATACCTCAAGCAAAAATACCACAACAAATACCATAACATACATATATATATATATATATATATATATATATAAATATATATAATATATATATACTATATAATATATTATAGTATCATTATAATTATTTCAATATACTAACTATATAATATATATATATATTAATATATTTATATATCCTTAATTATATATATATATATATATGTTATATACTATATATATACTATATATATTACCTATATATAAATATTATATATATTATATATATATAATATATCATATAGTATATAATATATATATATATATATAATATATGATTATATATAAATATAGTATAGTATATATTTATAACACTTATATATATTAATATATACAAAATTTAGGGTTATATTATATCTTTTTTACATATATAAGAAACATATACTATATATATATATAATATATATATATTATTATTGACTGGCAGAGCTAGATATTTTTTATCAACTACAACTCCAGCTAAACAACTCCAACACACAATCTGTGGTTTCAATTTCCGCCAGTCCTGATATTAATATTCATAATAATATATATATATATACGAACATGTACATATAGTGCATATAATATAAATATACAGTCATGATATACTTATATATATTATATATATTAGACTTATTCTTATTTAATATATTATATATATATATATATAAATATCTGTATATTGCGTAAGCAAGTAAGGCATCATGAGCTAGGGATGCTTCGATATACAAGTTTTTATAAGCGTAATAGAATCTGAAATTCATGAATAAGAGACTATAGAGAGAGATTATGTTTTGTTTATGTGTATGAGGACATAAATATGTTTGTTTTAAAAGCTATGGCCTTCTTAGAGTGAGAGTATTGGAGAAAAAAAAGGTGAATACAAAAAAAAATTCGTATTTGAGTATCTCCTATACAATACCTTGTACACGAGCATCGCCAACCACTGATATTCAAATCTATATGAAATTGTTTAATAACATTTTACGCTTATATATAATATATACACAGTACTTATATACGAGAAGCCTAAAAGCGGCCACACTGGTTTCAATAATCGACTCTATTGATGGGTCCTGGCTTCTATATATTTTTAAAATTAGTCAAATTATAAAACTTTGTGAAAAAAAAGTGCCGGTCTAGAAGGATAAATAAAAGATGTTCCTTATGGATACTGGCATTATAAATAGTCCGAGCGGCAGCTTTAGGATTATACATACACAAGAAATCTATTGTTATAAAGCATATTACAGTAGTTCTTTATTAGATATAGAATCAGAGAAAATAGAATTACTGTTAAAGGTGTACGGTGGATTTCAGATTAATGAAATATGGGAATAATTCTTTTTAAGAAATAGGTGTTAATAATGTAACCATAATAAGTAGGTGAGAAATGAAGAATGGCGAATGGGCGTTCTCAGTTTGGGAACTATACAATGAAGATATGATGAACAGAATGCGGGGTGTGGTGTTTCGTCCAAGCCACTCTTGCCAATAAGATCAACGCTTGTTCGGAGAGCAACGGAATAACGCAGTTGATGGCTGAGGCGACCTTGCTAATGGTAAGGGGAAAATTAAATTGTTTAATGGTATTGCCTCCTTAACAATTCTCTATGGACTGACGCTTGGACATTAAATTCAAAGATGAAAAAAAAAGTTTTGTAAGGAAAGTCTTACAAGATATTTGTGGGGTAAATTCTTCAGAATTAAGGTTCAGAGATATGCGCTGCTAGATGAAATGTTTTGTGGAAAGGATAGATCAGTAGAACTTGCTTAGAATAAATGATGAGTGAATGGCTAAGAAGGTTTCTGGCTGAAGTGATAAGATATTGGAGAAGGGGCAAACCCAATTTAAGGTTATTTGATAGAGTAAAGAACTTATAATATAAAGGGCATCAGTACGAATGAAGTTCATAGATAACTTCGAGAGAAGTTGAACACGGGAAGTTCCTTTAAGGTTTGCTAGTACTTGAACAACCCAGAATAATTTAATTACCCAAACAATCCGAATACTGACAATTACTTGAGCATACTGGATTTGCAACTGACACCAACCAGCGACAACACGGGTGACGGTAATGAATATTATTATATATACTATAATATATATATATATATATATATATATATATATATATAATATATATATATATAATATATATAATTATTAATATATATAATATATTATATATTAATCATAATAATATATAAATATATATATATTTATATTATAATAATAATATATTATATATATATATAATATATATATATATATATATATATATAAATATATTTGCCTGACTACCCTAGTGGCTCCAAATCGGTAGTAGCGACGTGATTATACTATATATATAGTCGCTATGGCTCAAGGTCGTAGGGTTCGGATTCCATAGTGTAGAATAAATTAACACTAAGAAAAGTTCCCCTCTTTGAATAGGGCCTTGCCCGTTTCCGTGAGTGGGAACTTTAAATATTAAAAAATAAAATAATATTATAATATATATATAATATATATATTATATATTATAATACATATATATTATATATATATGAATATAATATATATATATAATATATATAATAAATTATTATATATATATATATAATATATATATATATATATTATTAATTATATATATTATATTATATATAATTATATATATATAATATAATATATATATATTAGATATATATATATATATATATATATATTAATATTATATTTATTATATATTATAATAATATAATAATATATATATAATATATAAATTATAATATAATAATATAAGTAAGACTTTTTTTCATTAATTTATAGCAATAAAATACAAATATATATTTATATACGATCATTAATCATACACTAAGAATATTATATTCATATTACACTATAGGATATTATATATATTAACTGAATAATTATATATTATATATATATATATATATTAATATATATATATAATAATATATAATATATATATTATATAATAGTATATATATAATATTAATATATATATATAAATATATATATAATATTAATTATATATTATATATTATATATATATATATACTATTATATATATATATATATATATATATATATATAATATAATATATATTAATATATTAATATATATGTATATAATGTATATATGATTGTTAATTGTTTATTTATCTTATTATAATAATTTCCTTTTCCACAACTCACTGAAAATATCTAGTGTCTCATTTTCTTACCTCTATATTTTTTATTTACTATGGTTATTTCAAATCCACGTGTTCATCAATCACGTTCCAATTGTTTGTAAACTTAAAGATGTAAACAGAAACGTTCGATTATGCCGAGTTTCGTGCTAAAAGGGGTTAGCATTTCTTATCGAGCGTTAGCACAAATGCAAAATGGAAAACGCCTTATGCCTCACAGACTTTTACAGTATACATTAACCTACGAGTAGGCATATTGTACTAATCTATAAGGCAATAAATCAAATATCTTCATTTTAACGATAAATTTATTCAATAAACCTTTTAAAAATTCAAATTTAAAACGTTATATAATGTTTATATATAAATAATTATATATATAAATATTTAAGAGAAATTAATAAAAAAAGTGGTATTTAGCAACTTTCCACTAAAAGTTTACAGAGTTTTTTTTTTTTTTTATTTAATATTTTAACAACAAAATTGAAATAAAATTATATATATATACAACATATTAGAAAAGAAGTGGAAAAAGTTACTTTGTTTCTCTATGTACAATGGTAACACCTAAAGAAATAATAGAAAAAAAACATTACTTAATAATAATAGATAATATAATAATAATAATAATATAATATAAAATATAATTATAAACATTTATAATAATTAAATATAATTAATAATTAGAATATAATATAATATTAAGGAATAATTAATAATAATAACAACTTACATATATAATATATATATATATATATATATATATATAATAATATATATATTTTATATAATAATATTATAAAATATATTATATATTAATATTAATATAATATATAATATATTAATATATATTAATTATTAATACTAAATAGATATAATATTAATAATTAATTATATATATTAAATATATATATAATATTAATATAATTATATAAGATAAATTATATATATATGATATATAATAATATTATATAATATATATATATCTAATAATAGATGGACATGGTGACATATATTTGCTCTACACATGTGTCTCATTATGAATTAGTGATATATTACGCTAATAACAAATCATAAAACAATTATAATTTATTAATAATTATAAATTAAATATTAGTGATAATAAATATAATTATATTATATTAATAAAATAAATAACAATATGTAATATTCCATATAATAATATAATTAATTATATATAATATAATTAATTATATATATATATAATTATTAATAATTATATATATTATAATATAATTAATAATATATATATATATATATATATATATTAATAATATTAAATATATATATAATATATATATATTAATATATATATATTAATTATAATTATTATTAAAGTAGGTAAATTAAATTGTTTAAAGGAGCAAATTAATACTATTAATATCACATAATAAAAATTATCAATAACATATATAATTAAATAATTAAATAATTTTTATATATTAAAACTAAATTGCTAATAAATATAAATAGAACTTTAAAGAACTTAAGAGTTAATATCGGAAGCCGAAATTTCTGAAAAATAATGAGCTAGCTAGTTGGATGCTAAGGGATACCGTACTAAATTAGTATTTCTGTTGTAAATCTTGATGGTATTTATTATATCTAGTCTATTAGTGATTATAGGTGAGAAAGTCAAGATCAATTGTTCTTATAAATATTTCTCTAAGTAAAAGAGTATAAAGACTCTACGGACAGCCAAAAAAATTACATAATTTTTTAGCCGAAATTAACTTTGCCTACTCACTACTTTTTATGCTGCTTATTAGGACCTACACTAAAATTTTACAGTGGGATTTTTTTTTTATTTTTTATAATGCCATTCGATAAATATTTATAAATAATAGCTACCGAGTATATATATATAGCCCAACCTCTGCTAAATATTAGAATTTACTAAATTATCAATGATAATATTACCAGTATATTCCATGACTTATTTTAATAGTCTATCGCTCCGTATACTTAATTACTGTATATTTCGTATTACTGTGCTCATGTATATAATATATAATCAGTATATCCAAATATAGAGTGAGAATAGTAGAAGTGAAAATAATATAATATATATAATACTATATATATATATATATATATAAGTATTCTTATTTATAATTATTATATATTTTATATTATAATTTCAGTTAATTACCTAACAATTATTTATCAGATAAATCTATATACATTAATTTTGATTATTTATTTCCCATATATCTTATTATTGCATGGCCTATTTCACCAAGGTTTTCCTATTTTAGCATATCTGGGAACTATGTTAATTGCTTATTTTTCTGTTTATTGGAATAATTGGTTTGTTGTTAATATTTATGTCATCGCGCTTTTTGTAATTGTCCCAAACCTTCTTTTATTTCATTTTTTTAAGTCTTCAACAATTTTTTTCCTATTTGTATGATTTGAAAAAATAAGGTTTTCCATAAATATTAAAATAAAAAACATAAACAAAATGGAGAAAAAAAAAAATTACATTAAGTATTCTTTTTCTGCAAATATAGTAATATAAATATATACTAATTTACACCAGTACAAATCCAATGCCATCTATATAACATAATATTATTAAAAAAGAAATGAAAAATAATAGATAATAAATAAATCTTAACATTCTAATATTTAAATTCTAACAGCAAAACTATATCACAGCATCTGCGATATTGATTAATAAGAATACATTAATACATTGAATATTAATATTATTATTATTATTTATTATATCAATATATTTATCTATTATTAATTATATTAATTAATTAATTCTATTATTATTAGCTTAATTATTATATTATTATATTCATATGAATTATTATTTTATTATTAATATTATTATTATTATATTTTAGGTTCCTGATTTGGGAGCATTTTGATTCAAAAGCATTAATATTATAATTAATATAATTTAAATAACAATCGACATAATATATAATAATGTCCATTTTTAAATAGGAAATAGTCATATAGACATAATAATAATTGTATATATATATAAGTTAAGGAATTTACTTATATATATTATCGCATATAAGTCAAAAAGCTTTATGAGTTATTGATAGTATAATATTTAATGTGTGTTTTATATAAAAAATAAATATATTTCTATACTCTTTACGGGATGGGAATATGAATCATATCTAAACTTCCTCATTATTTATAACTTGTCAAATTTATGAGAAGTTTGGAATATGTGTTTAGAGGTTATCAATAAACAACAAGTAACCAGATCTGTTTAGGATAGTGTAAAAGTGTAATGGAGTTACCATCGTCACGTCAGGTATGGCGCTGGCTTAAATTTAAACCCAATTGTTCAAGAGAAATATGTATAAGGTTTAAACATTTTAATAATAATTTAGTAAAAACACCTAAGTCGCCCAAATGACCATATAGTTGAAATTCTAATGTTAACTAAAAGTTTATGTATATACAGTAAGCACTATAACGTGGAAAGTATAATAGTATTATATATATATATATATTACTATATTAATCTCACTTACACTTTAAATATTATATATAATATATTATATATATATATATATATATATATATTATATATTATATATTATATATATATTAATAATATATAGATATATATATATATATATATATTATATATATATATATATATATATTAATATATATTATAGAATAATATTATATATATTATAATTATATATATAATATTATATATATATTAATATATTAATTGTAATTATAATTATAATATATACTTAATTTTTCATAGGTACTATTATATCATTATTAAGATCCAAGATATAAGGCATTTAATTTTACAAAATATTATAAAAACCATGAATGCTTATAATCTTATTAAAAATTAATCTTATTAACCGATGTTTTTCATAGGCTAGATCAATCGGTTCTTATTTTTGAATATAATTTAAAGTTTCTAATTTTTCTAGTTATCTTTTTTTTCAACCATACATTTGAATTTTGACTTATTGTTAGTGATATAGTCTTTCTATACATTAAAATTATCCATCTTACGGAGATATGAGTATAATCGTGAATGACCTAAGTATTTATATGCTCCCCTAGTATTGATATATATATTATATATTTATAAAGTCATGATCATATTTATTATTTATTTTCTATAATATTATTAATTTTTCTCAATCATCATATAACAGTGAGAATGTCCCCATTATTTTGCTCCAAGATTCATATCTTGATATTGCCTCTAGTATTTTGAATAAATATAACATGAAAATTTAAGATTTTCGTTATGTTGTAAACACTAAATGTGACTATTAACCTCCGAAATTATCTTTTATTAAATAAAAAATAAATATTAATATTATATATATATTAATATGGTATGCTACAGTTTATTTATTATTATGGTCCTAGTTTATTATATTATCCCTCATACTATATTACAGAAAATTTTTAAAAAATAAAAATTATGAAAATAATTATATTATAAGCTAAAATATTATATATATATATATATTAGGCTGACCGCATATTTATATTTATATATTAATATATAATCTATATATATAATTACTATATAATATATATATTACTCATACTATATATATATTAACTTATACTATATATATATATATATATATATATATGATGCTATTTAGGGGTGTCACATATGTGCATTACTGTATCAACGAGATGTGCAATATTTTTAATTGTTTACCAAATTCTTGATGCAGGTTAGAAGCAATGCCCCTACAATTTACCTACTTATTTATAGGACATTTAAAAATTTACATGAGAAAGAAACGTTGGTTTAATAAATATTTCAATATTGCGTTGTGGTGTGCAAACTACATACATTGGCATCCAAAAATCAGTTCTGCAACCGATAGTAACAGTTATATTGTTCTCAAAATAATATATATTGATACCTTAAGTTTAAAATTTTACTAGTAATAAGATAAAAGAGTATAACTAATAGAAGATAAGAAAAAATAAAGAATCCTAATTATCCCTTACAAGCTGTATTAAAACAAAAGTTAAAAATTAAAAAATTAAACGAAATAAAAATGTATGCTGCATAAATATTTATCTAGGACATACTTTCCTCATCATAAAAAGTGCATGATACTAATGGAGTAACTAATATAAACAGGAAAATATATATTAAAAAGTCAAGTAAACATCTTTTAAGTAATAAGACAAATATTAAATGAATGTAATAAACAAATATATATTTACTCCGAGTAATATGAAAGCATGTGGTCTATTCTGGCGTAAAATTATGGACACATTAAGAAGGCTCTCCGAGTGTTAAAACATTAAGTATTACATACTTCAACCCGAAATACACAAACAAGATACATACATACATATAAGCTAGATTATATATGGTATTTATAATATATCTATCATATATATATGTCTTGTATATATACACACAGTTATTCTTACTATATATATATACTGTAAATCCCATGTCTATATTTTTTATTTAATTATATAGTATTATATTATAAGTTGTATTTCACTATAATATTCTGTGATATGTGCTTACGACAGTACTTCATATATATATATATATAGGTATATCTGGTCACTAAAGAAGGGGTATTTTAATTAGGGTATATAAGAATATATATTATATATAATGTATAGTATATATATATATATATATTATATATATGAATATATCACATATATATATATATTTTATATAATAACATTTTTTTTTACTTATCATATATATTAAAATACTTATATTAAATATATAATTATATAATATTATATATATTCTGGATATATATAAATATATATATATAATAAATAATATATAATATATTATTAATAGTATATAATATTAATATATTATAAATTATATATATATATATATTAATTAATATATAATTTAAGATATATATATATATATTATTGACTGTGCATTTAGCGTATAGTAATATTTTTTAATCAAATACTACAACACTACCAGCTACACTAACACAACAATTTCTTGTGGTTCATATTTCCTAGCACGTCCTGATATAATTAATATATTAATATATATATATATATATATATATATATATATATAATATACTTAATATATTATTATTATATATATATTAATTATTATAATTAATATATCTTATATTAATTATATATATATTATATAATATAAATTATAATATATTGATAATTAATATATATTAGTTATTATTATTATAATAATATTAATATAAATTTATTATAGATATATTATATTATAATATCAATTAAATTAACTGTATATTTTGCAGCCAAATAAGGCATCATAGCAATGAATGCTAATATAAATTTTATAATACTTAGTACAGTATAAGAAATATAGATAAATGAAAGTTCATTTTAATAGTACTTTTTTTTATGAGTTATATATTGTTAATTAACTTTTTATATTAAAATTATTATACCAATATTTAGAATAATTTTGAGTGTTCATTTTATATTTGATAAAATGTTTCATATTTACACATTATTTGAATTGTATAATAATATATTATTAGTAAGATTTTAATTTTTGATATAATATATTACAATTAAATCAATGTAATTAAAACTCTAATTAATATATTAATAATATAATATTTATATATAATATAATATATATATTTATATATATATATGAATTGTATAAGGTATATTATATAATATTAATATTAATATATATCTGGTAATATTATATATTAATAAATATCAAAAGTTTTATAGATGAAGTTATATTTAGTTGATATATATAATATTATATATATATATTAATATAGTGGAAATATTGTAGAGGAATATAGATATATAATATAGTTAGTATGTAGTAAGTATGTTAATATTAATATGTTTAATGGTTAGTTTAATCTAATTTAATATTAATATATTATTATTATAATATCATTAATATTATATATATATATAATATAGTAATATATATAATATATAATTTATTAATTATATATATATTATATTAATGTTATGAATATATATATATATAATAAGTGTAAAAAAAACATTTATTGTACACAACTTATCAACAGATATATATATATATATAATATATATATATATATGTATATATATTTATATATAGATTTAGTATTAAAAGGTAAAAGATTACTATTACTTTTATTATTATATTTCTTATTATTTATTACCTTTATTCTTTTAAAATAAAAATAACATCTATATAATGTGCTTGGTAAAATAATTATATATATATATATAATATATATAAATTATAAAATTACCAACGAGTAAAATCTGCAATAAAAAAAAAACTATTTTTTCAAGAAAAAATAAAAAATAGATAATATGTGTATTAATTAATTATTAAATTAAAAAATTTCATAATTTTATATCAAAATAAATTTTTTTAAAAAAATTACACATATAATAATAATATGTAATAAGTCTTTAAATTATTTAATATACCATTTAGAACGTTATAAAAAAAAATGTATTAAAAAATATATATTATAAATAAAAAATATTTATTATAATTTAATATATAAATTAATCAAACATATGTTTATATAACTTATAATATATATATATTACTATACTATATAAAAATAAATAGAGTATTTTGATCTTATATTGTACATGGATGATTGCAAATCTTGAATTATATATATTTATATATTTTATATATATATATATATATATATATTATATATATAGATATATATATATTATGTATATATATATATATAATATATATATATTATATAGTAATACATATATAATATATATAAGTAATTTATATATAATAAATAGAATAACTATATATATATTATAGTAGAGAATCACCCAGCATCATAAAGCATTTCAAAGAAACCCATGATGAACATGTAAAAAATTTAATCATAATTTGTTGATAATTGATGATTTAATAATACTAAATATAATAATAATAATAATAATAAAATAAATAGTACATATAGTGGAAATGCTAGTGTGTTATAAATAACAATTTTATATAATTATATAATAGTACATTATATAATTAAATAAAAAATAAAAAAAAAGCATCAATAAAAATAAGCTCCAAACTTAAAATGTTATATGTTAAAAAAAAATGAAGCATTTGAATCTCTCTCTCTTCTCTCTCTCTTCTCTCTTCTCTCTCTTTTCTCTCTCTCTCTTTTTCTCTTCTTCCTTTCTACTCCTCTCTCTCCTCTCTCTTCTTCTCTCTCTCCCTCTCTCTCTCTCTCTCTCTTCTATTTTATTACTGAACAAGGAAAAAAAACACGTTTTTTCAATGGAAAACTTTATTTTTTCTACAAGGTTTTTCGGTTTTGATATTTTTTTGGCTTGTAAATCCTTTTGATGCGACCAAATGGGTTAAAAAATAAACCACAAGAGTAACCTTACCCGAGGAAATAGAACCTGATGCAAGGGGGTATTCTCATGACTGTTGCAGGCCTAAATTCTATTTCTATTTCGTTCTTATTTTATCTATTTATTGAGAGCTTTTGAAAAAAAAACCCAATTTATAGAATCTGAAATTACCAACACCTTACCGGTCTGAACAAACATGTTGTTGTGTTAACATTTGCCAAAATGGTGGGAAATCTAGTTTCCACATAATAATTTTTAGAGAGCTTAAATCAAATGTGCCGGTCTTAACATTACCTTTGCCAAATAGGGTGAAAAATGTACTTAACCCATAATAAAGGCTTTTGGGAGCTTGCAATTATAGAAAAGAAGAAATTACGTCTATGATTCCTAAACATTACTTAACTTAAGGTTAGAAAAATAATACACAACAACTATTACCTATCCCGAGCGTGAGTACCAATTGACGCGACGAGAACTAAATCGCGGAACGCCTAAAAACACCACGTTCTCCGGCTGCGACGCCCGCCCTATCGGCTACTAGACAGACACGGTCTCCTCGCCGTACTCACGCTACCCAGGGTTCCCTCAGCACCGCCAGCAACTTGTGGACGGGAAGTCACCCACACACTTTACCTACACTACCACCTTCTCTCGAAACGAGCCCCTTTCATACGACGACGTAAGTAATCGCCACTTCTTTAAGCTCCAATAATCATCAAGCCCCATCACATACCCAAATTACTTATTTTTTTTTGTTAAATTAATTTTCAATTTTCTGTAATCCCGTTAGTTTCTTCCACCTGATATGTCGCCCAAGGAGCCTGTCCTGGCTGACGCAACACCAGTTGAGGTTCTCCACCCACTCCACGTGTCCATCCCTCTACCGGTTACCCAATCTCCCGACTGCTTCAGCATCGGCGACGACAGACTCACTATTTACCCAACTTCTCGCCAGCTCTGCCTTCCTGATCCAGAACACGGAAATAACGTTTCCGAAGTTTGTTTTTTGTAATATTTGCCATTAAAATGAAAGAAGTTATCTTGTTAATAGAGATTAATGAAGATGTTTAATATATGAAACGAATTAAGGCCAATCTCTTATTACAAACATAGCTTCTTCATTTAATGGGCAATGATTACAAACAAACCTTTCGGTTTCCTGAGTATGGGATCGACCCTACTGTCATCCCATACTCAGACATATATTATGCGATACTACACAGAATTTATGCATATTATCTCAACCCCACCCTTTATTAAACAATAGTTTTATGGATTAGATATGTATAATTGACATTTTTGTCTCCCTCCCTCACTACACCAACCCTAATGATGGTCCTAAACTATATTACCTCTAATTTCATCCTTCTTCAGTATACGGTAGAAAATGTGCCTTTCCAACAACTCTTATCCCGCTTCCTCGTTACTCCGATCTTAAGTCAACGCATACAGCAATTACCTTGCATATATACTATATAGAACGATAAACCAACATCGCACCAATAAAACTATATACATTGGCTGATCTAATCAATTCCCCAAACACAAAATTAGCTGTTCTGTCATTCTATGTTCTTGCGTAAGTCCAAGAGTTATATTGGAAGTAAAATCTTTCAGAAACTAAAATACTCCACAAACTACATTAACAAATCATTACGATACCTTCAGTTTTTCATACACGAAAAGCATTTAACAAAGCCAAAAAAGAGGTACTATAGCACCTTTTCCCGAAAAAATAGCAACACCTCCTTTTACCAATTCCTCAATTACCAATATATTTCGTTTAAAACAAATATTTACCAAAAAAAATAATTAAACCCTCATTCCATCATAAATATACAATCACCTTAATAAAACATTTTTCTCAAACCCCCAAAACGTGTAAAAGAAGAAATGCTCCCCCAAAGCCCTTATATATCACTACTAAATACTGTGCAAGTTAAAACTAATATCTAATAGCGTGAAAAAAACCATAGATTTGCCAAAGAAGAAAAGATCAACATACAGATGACCTGCACAAGGACAGCATAACTTCAGCTTTAACAAGTCATAGGCGAAACACAGGCCACTCTATCAATATCAACAATATAAAGATGTTCAGAAATATCAATCACACGAACCATCGCAAAATCATGGAATCCCTTTGCATTTATAATAGTAACAATTACAATAAGCATCCCGGTGAAGTTTAAAGATAGATTTTATACAAATAGAATATCTGAAAACATCAAAAATATTTCAACAACACCATGAAGAAAAATAGCAGAACCAACTGAAACACACTTGAAATGCATGAAGATCAAGAAAAGGAAATCCAGTCCTCTATTTAAGCCTTGAATAGGTCTCGCGTTGTCAGGCACGATAAATTAGCTTTCCTTTTTTAAATTTATTTCATAAAAAAAAGTGTCTTTTAAACAATTTTTTTAATTTGTGACATGTTAGTAATAAAATGAGTATATATAAGTGACAGTTAAAGGCATAATACTAAAAAAGGAATTCCAAGGGGCTTCCTCTTTAAGTGATTACAATATTTATATTCACACGATCAAAGTAGTTTCTTAAATAATATATAAATTTATATATATATATATATATATATATATTAATATATATTTATATATATATATATATATATATATATATATATATATATATATATATATATATATATATACTATATTAGTTTTAGTAAGTAGTATATATTATATAAGTATACATTATATAACTATATATTATATATATATATATATATATATATATAAATAACTTACTATATATATATTATATATATATTAATATAATAATACAATTATTATTTAATTAAAATCTAAAATATTTCTAAACTTTTGTCCTTATCAATAATAATTTATTTAATATGAATTTAATTTTAATGTAATTCCTTTATTTATGATTTAAAATAGAACGACATCCCTAATTATATTTAATTTTCATGCTAAGTTAGGTTAGTTTCAGTTGAATTATTTTATATGACTTACATTGTGCTAATCTTTATCCCGATACGGTAACACGGCCCCTAGGCCTACGGGTCACTCATACAATTAGAGCAACTCTCCGGCCCCGGCAAATGATTCCTACGCTTCCTATATATATACGGTCGCGTTCGACCTATATCAACTCAGAAGTCTATGAAAAAAATTGAATGAATACGGTGATAAGAATAGGAAGCTCCAAAAGCTGATCGTTTTCCCATATTACTTTTTTTCAAGAATAGTGTGTGGTATATTGGGTAAGGGAACATACAATTTATTAAATTGCACCGACGAAAAAGTGGGTACCTAGGTTTGGATTCAACTATTTTGTTAGAAAAAAGAGAATCATTGAAGGATGCCAATTATATGCTGCCACAATTGACTCCTAAATTTAAATTAGATTTATGGAATGGCGTTTTCCGGAACCAGTCTTTTTTGTAGTTAGTCATGGTGCTGTATAGTAGTGACTTGGGGACCACTTGTGAGGTATAACTGCGTACTCCCTCAGACTCTCCCTCGGTATGCCACTTTTTGAGAATTATATTTTTTAATTTTTGGAAAAGATAAATACAATAAGGCCCTATAGAGATGGTCATTAAGCACACAAAAAAATTTATAATGTAATAGTCTAATAATTAGATCAATTGGAATGTGCCGCATTCTACGGCACGCGGTTCATCAATTTTTACTCTAAAGGCTAAGGTAAGGTGAATCTACGACCAAGTTAGGCCCTCAGTGATTTTGCCCACTAAATACTGTTTGATACAAAAATTTACTTTTGCCAGTTTAAAGCTAAACATACTCAATTGTATACACTGAAAAAAATAATTTAAAAATGTTTACTTCCACAATTTTTTCATTTATTTATAACAAAGTTAAAAAAAACTCACATATTTCAAAAGTGAAATTGTTCATAATAAAATTAGAATTTTGCTACCCATAATTTTCTATATTATATATTTTTAAGGTAAGAATATAGAAATATCTATTAATTAGTGATAATTAAAGATGATTCATAAATAAAACTTATTTAAATACTTATTTTAGGGGGACTATTATTAATGGGGTGAAATTAAAAAAAAAAAAAACTATATATACTTATTATTTTATACGTTTTATAATGGACCGACTCACCCCTCAAAAAAAAGGAGGGCGCGGTAAAGAATATTCCGCAGACTATATAATATTTCAAAAGAAAAAAAAATGTAAATAACAAATATATAATATTATAAGGCATCCCTAGCTTAAGATAAATAGCCAATGTTAGCCCCAAAGTATGACATTAAGAAAATCTTAAGTAATTTTTAATTTATAAGTTAATACAAAGAAACTTCAGCTGACCAAAATAGCCCCAATGCATGGCGGGTTTAATACATATTTTAGCTATCCCCCTATTTTTTTAATAATTGTGATAAAAAATAAGTTTAACTGCAGCGATCAAGAAAATATTAATCTAGGAATTGATTTATAGTCCTAATTAACAAGTATTCCATTATTTTATGTAGAGGTGTAATATCTCATTTAAAACTTTTTTAAAACTTTTTCATAATATTTGCAAAGGAAATTTGAAAGTGGCCAAAGTAACCCAAGAGATATGTATTAATAATATATGTATATAATATATAATTATATAAAAATAATAATAAATAATAATATTATAAATATATAATAAAATAATATAGTAAATTATAACAATAATATAATATATTAATGAATATTATATATTAATATATATATAATATATTAAATATATATATTATAATAATATATAACGTAATTAATAATATAAATAATAAATAAGATAAATATAAATAAAATAAATATATAAATAGGATATAATAATTAAAAATAATTATCACTAAATATATTCCTCGTTAAAT
>JABUQX010016922.1:0-35000 GCA_015478945.1 Trachelipus rathkii | reverse complement strand
GCTTCCATATTGATTGCAGTATTGTTGAACATACATTTCACCTTCTCTTACAAAGACACTAACTCTCTCTAATCCTCATTTTTTTTCTCATTTATATTTTTACTGATAATTCTCACCGCAGACCATCAACTGCCAAGTGTTGTTGAGGGAGGATTTGAGTGGGGTCGAGAGGGGTGATGATGGAGAGGGGAGTGCCACAGGAGCATAGAGTTTGGTGGATTTAGATGTAGCGGATATAGAGGTAAGGCCTTCACCAACTCAAAAAGAAATATTGACTTTTATTAGAGAGAGAAGGAAGGGAGGAAAGTTAGAAGGGACCCAGACTTTGCTTGCGGTCCTTATAATGTAGAGCCTGCTTTGAACGCTCCAATTCAGGAGTTAGTCTAGACAATCATGCAAGAATTTAAATTCTTTAAAGAGGAAACTGCATTGTTGAGTGCGCAACAACAACCACAACAGATACAGCAGCCCGCTAGGGTTGTTCTCAGCGCTGCTGTTCCAGCCACAGCAGACCCTTTAAGTACAAGATTTCTAGTTGATGAACTTCGGTTTGCCTTCAAATTCCCCAATAACAGCGATATCAAAGCAGCCTTTGCACACGTTCACAACAGCGCATGTATACGGAGTGTCACCCTCCAACGTCATATACACGACGCACACTACACCTCACGTAACACAACCGACTGACGTGACTTACGTTCAGACTATTAACTCACCTTTCCAAAGTCAAGGTATGCATGAACCTTTGACCTCGAGTATATCAGGAATGCCGAATGCAGCCGCCGTTTCTGCACCAGAACCTACTGGGATAACTGGTCCTTCGGTACAATATGATAACAGACCCTATTTTCTTCAGCCACCAACAACATACACTAATACAGAGAATTGTGGCCCAACGGAGTTCTTTGCACTTTCATAATTAGACATTTTGGAGTGACACATGCTGATGTTATCAGAAGCTATCTTGCTCCTTGCGGAGATTGCAAGGAATTCACGGAAGGTTACGGTGGTCAATCCGGGGAAGTACAAATATAAGACAGATAAAGATCTGGGCAGTTACATGGCAGATTTTGAGCAATACTGCTCATATAATTACCCCAACGCGCCACATCAATGGTTGCGTTTGTTGGGAAGACAACTAGAAGGTTCCTTCCTTCAGTTGTATAATCTGATAATTAAAGATGACAGAAATTATGGATCAGTAAAGGAAACTGGTTTCATCAAGAGGAGAAACGTAAAAATAAACATAAGCTCAAAGCTTATCATTCAGCTTATCGAACACCAGACGAGAGTGTTCGTATGTGCGCTCTTCGTCTGGAGCATCTAGCAAATAAGGCATATCACGGCTTAGAGATGAGAGAGCATGATTCTTTACGAACTGCTTTTCTCCTTAGTCTACCTCCATATGTAGAAAAACGGATTTCAGATTATATAAAACAGCAGGAGTAGGATAGTCAAGTTCGAGTACCCTGGAGCAAAATCGTAAATTTAGCTAATTCTTATGATCGCAATTACAGCAAGGGTAAAAATGCACCAGTGATTTCGGGAAACAATTCTGGCTCAGATATCAGTAAATCTGACCAATCCAAGACGGACTTAGACTTTACAATTAGAATAGACGTAATAAACCTGTGTTGGTATGACGTTCTTTTTAATTCGCAATGTTATGGCCAGAATTCTAATTCTCGTGAAAACAATAAAACAAATCAGAATAAGAAACAATCTTATCCCTCATCCAGCAACAGTTCTAGTCGGTATTACAAAGACACAGAACACTAACAGACATAGTCACAACAATACTCAGACACATACGCATCGCAACGAGAACACTAACAGAAATCATCTTTGTTGCGATTACTGAGAGAATGTGGGGTCACACAATGGATGAATGTTAAAAATATCTTGGGATATGCAGTTATTGCAAAAAACGGGGGCATGTAAGGGCTGAATGCAGATCCTTAAGATCTCCACGAACAACACAGACAAATTCTGGTAAAGTGTGTCCGTTTTGCAAGAGCCCTCATGCTAGAATAAACTGCACGCACAGAACACCACCGCGCAGTACACAAAGAAATCAGACTCAGGGATCGCCTACACATAACATCACCACAGGCCTCTGGGTAAGGTAGGAAATAAAATAATTCCCAGCGCGCGGACAATACACATCGGTCACAGATACATACACGTGATACTCCGCTTCCGCCACGAAATTTTTTAGATCCATGCGATTGGTGTAAGAAGTCACACCACGAAGGCCGTTGCATGAAACCATCAGAAACAGTGCAAGTTGGAGTTTTAAACTCCAACCCTCCACGGAATTGAGCCATTCTGTGGAGAGGAGTTTACAACCCATTTTGAACCCCATATTGGCTCCTCATGCAGAAAATAGAAATGATAGTCAATCTATTGTAGAAACCATAGTGGTTAGTAGTAGTGATAGTCACTCTCTTGTAGAACCAGTAGTGGTTAGTAGTAGTAGTGATAGTCAATCTTTTCAAACCAGTAGTGGATAGTAGTAGTAGTGCTAGTCACTCTCTTGTAGAAACCTTAGCGGTTAGCAGTAGTGACAGCCACTCTCCTGTAGAAACCTTAGTGGTTATTAGTCATAGTGACCTTCCTGTAGAACTCTTAGTGGTTAATAGTAGTGGTAGTCACCCTTTTGCAGAACCCTTGTTGGATAGCAGTAGTGATAGTCTCACTCAGGCAGAACCAGCAGTAATTAATTAGTAATAGAAATAGTAGTAATCATCCAAAGAATGCTGATAACGTGAAAGAATTAATGGATAGTGATATTTATCACATTTATCTGAATATAAATACGAACCCGGCTGATTATGATGGGGTCGTGGATATAAATCTTTGTCAAGAGGACATAGACCCATTGATTGTTTGTGTGGCATTAGAAGATAACAGCTCCAATAATTATGAATGCCTAGTTGACAGCGGGGCAGGTGTTAGTTTGATGAGTTCCGAGATCATATTAAGTTTGAATAAACCATTAGGACTTTTGCCTTCAGCAAAAGTAGGGGTTAGGGACATCAGTGGGTTTGGTAGGAGTAAAATGATTCCGATTGAACATTATGCAAATCTAAAGTTAAGATTTCAGGGTGGTTTTGTAACACAATCAACCAAATTCTTTATAGTTCCTTCAGAGTACATGGAATTTGCGTTAATATTGGGGACTTATTCACTTAGAGACAATGAACTTATCCCTGATTTAGTCCAAAAAGAATGTTAGTCGAGTAAATAATAAACTAAAATTAGTAGCTTCTGGAATCAGCCGCCACAGTTTGCAGACACATCCTCAAGTGTATACAGTCAAAGTGATAAATAGCAAAACGATGGCCGATTCAAATATCAATGAACTCAATATTATGAACAATCAAGCGAATGATAAAGATTTAAAATTGATCATTCGAAAACGGGATACTTTAGCACAACTGGAGTTGGGAGAAATGTTGTATGTCATATCTCTTGATTTCCTTGTGCACATAGTTTAAAGCCTTCATTTTTCCTGTGCCCATATCAGGCGTAATAAACTCCTGCAGCTACTCTATAAGTACTTTTGGCACCCGCGTGTGAATCGGGTTGTTTCTGACATCGTGCGGTGTTGCCCGATCTGACAAAAGCAGAAAACATTTTCTTCCGTAATGACCCCTCCTATGTTATAGATATTAGCTGAATACCCATTCGATTTTAGCGCTATGGACTTGTTGCAATTTCCACAGACAAATTCCGGCAACAAGTACTGCATGGTCCTTATTGACCACTTTTCCAAGTGGGTTTCCGTCGTTCTATTAGCAGATAAATCTAGTTTTTCGATTTCCAAGAAATTAAAACACCAGATCCTTCCATTTCTTCCGAAAGTTCCAAACAGAATTCTTACAGACAACGGTACTGAGTCCACTTCTCAGACTTTCCAAAATGTCCTTCAAGAACATAACATCAAGCATATACGAACCTCTCCTCCATCCCGCCAGTAATGGAGTATGTGAGCGATTCAATAGAAGTTTGATACAAATAATAAAATGCTAGGTTCTTGAAAATCCCAATGGTTGGGATGAGGAGCTTTCCTCCTCTATCCTTATTTACAACAACACATCACACAGTGCTCTCGGTATCTCGTCATCTGATTTCATCTTACAGAAGGCACATTCTCCAACACACAGCTTCCCACAGTATTGGAAGGAGGGCAGTGCGAATTTTCGACCTTTTAGAGTGGGGCAAAAGGTTGCAAAAAAAGTGATTCGCACAGGCCATAGCACTATTCAGAAATTCAAGAGCCGATGGGAAGGCCCGTATAACGTCGCAGAAGTTAATGATAACAGGGTTACTTGTTAGACGTGCTAGTGACTACACTAACAAGTTGCAGAAAGGCCACTTCTCTCTCATCTTAGAGGGTGGATTGACATACCAACGTACCTCCGCAAGTATTTATCTCACAACCCTGAGGTTCGCGAGAAGTTCTTTACAGATGATGATGAAAAAATGAATGAAAAGCAGATGACTCTGACGTCATTTCAGTTGCTGACAGTACTTCAATATCAAGCGATGATCCTGAACCATTTCAACCTATCGATGAAGAAGAGGAGGAAGATAACGATTTTGAGGGATTTCTTCCTACAAACCCCATTTCTATGGAGTTATTTTCCAGACTTCCCGATTTATGGGAGCAAATAGAACAATTAAATACAGTTATTTTGGGCTCACCATTACCTACTGTGAGAACTCCAGCCCTGTCCCCCATCATGGTTCAACCTTCTCGTTCTTCTCAAACCTCTGTTCTTCCGCCTTTATCCTTGGAGCAGTATTTTCCTGATACTTTTCATATTCCAACTCGCAGTCCTAATACTAGTACCAGTGAGACCATTTCTTTTGCAGAATCTTTATCGATGGACTACCATGATTTATACACTCATGTGTATCCTCCGCAATTTCAGGTCTCTTCTGTTCTTACACCTCAGAGTCACACTATTATGCCACCAGTTTCTGTTTCGCAGCCGCTGTCCATAACGAATCCAAATACAGTATCATTTCATACAGTAGAATTTGAAGGAGTGTCTTTCTTAAATTCATTTTTCAAGGAGAGACCCAGTTCGAATCTCCTTGATCCTTCAGCAGTTCTCCTGCTATCAGTCAACAAGTTAGGACTCCACCTTTTTGTTTCAGCAGTACTACTCCTAGTACCAATCTGACAGACTTCTCAGGCTTCCATTCCAGTTTACCACTGTCTTCATCTTCTCCACCTTTACTACCTTCGACATCACTGGGAGTTAATCCCCGCCAACTCTATACACCATTGTTGGTGAGATCATTGGTGATTCTGTCAACCTCCAACTGGATGACAGTGATTTACAAATGATTCATATAGGAGGAATGATTTGGAAAGATTTAATTTTCCCAGTCGTCTATTTACACGTTGTATGGGACAAGTAACCGATTTACCATATGTTATGGAAACTCCAATTGAATACATACAGAGATGAAGACGATGCAGTTTGTTATAGTCATTCATTTTGTTATCAGTACAATAAATTAACAGATTACAGTACAAGATTTTACAAAGATTCCTGTCAATCTAATATTCACACTAACACATGTTCTTGTGGTACTTTGTTCTTTTTCGCTATTGCTTATCTCGGTCTCTGTTCTCACTCTATTTTCTGAATTTTCTAGGAAAAGTATGCACGCTGGTGATCCTTATAGTGTGTATGCTTCGTTAGGTATAACCCCACGTGCATGTATGATGATGATACATTCATTCATCTCATCCTTCTTTTCATCTACAATAATATAAATATAAACTCTTCCACTCAAAAGTAGAATCTATCAGTCATCTCAGCTTAACTGAACCCAAAGCCTCTCAGTTTCTATAAGAGCAGAGATTGTTGGCCGTAGTTTTATTATTGTATTATATATTATTTTTTATTTTATAACATCAATTCAGAAGTGTTCCGATTTTCATTATTATTCCCTGTTAGGATTTATTTCATTCAATTCATTTTGTAAATATTTTATACTGCTCATTATACCTAGTTCATTGCCTCTAGTAGCAATTCAACATGATATTTTGCAGACAACTCTTACATTCTTTCTATACTCAAGACTCTTTTCAATTTGCAATACAAAGACACTTAATAGTTGTAGAAATATTTTATATATTTTTGTATATATTTAAATATTTAAATATTTAGAATATTAAAAATAGAAGGTGCATATGTAATAGAAAAATAGAAAGTAAAATGAATTGCTTAAAAAACTTTTTGAATTTATTTAATTATATTAATAAAGCACCATCTTAATGAATAATATTTATAAGTGATTATATTGAAAAAAATAAGAATTGTTATATATATAGAAAAGAAGAAATTAAACAAATCTGATAAAGTCGGAAAGTATTCTCGCCTTAGTCATTGAATTATTATCTAATTATTTAATTTTCAAAAACGGAAATATGAATAATATTAATTATTTACATTAAAAATAACAGAAATCATAATTGATTGGCAAATTAAATTGAATAATTTTCCAAATAATCTAATCTTATCTCGTCAAGTTATGATTCACTAAAATATATAAAGTAAATTTAAATTTATTATTATTTATTGATGGAACAAGTCTTTTTTGTTATTTTTTTATACACCTAACACGGATGCAATGATAGAACAGGTGTAATCTTCTTTTTGCAGTAATGAAGACTCTCCTGGCTATCGGCGCAAGTGAGTTGGACCTCCTTCGCCGCGTGAAAAAATTATTTAGAGAAGAGTTTAATGTTCATGTGAGGGTAGATTTCAGCTCAGGACGCAATATCACCGAGTGTCCTACTCGCATTGAAACCTTTATGACCCCTGACATAGATTTCCTTCTAATATGGACGCTTACACCCCTGGCCTGGCAGAAGAAAACAATATCCAATGGAGGTAAAGAAACCTCTGTTTTCGAGCCAATTGCCGATTTCTCTGTTAAGGGTGTGCCTGCAATAATGGAACAGATTACGAAATGTGACAAAAAGAAAAATCCGAGGGTGAGAGTCTTTCTTCTTATACCCCTTGTCAAAGATCTTTATGTCTTCAACCAAAAGCGTATCACCAAAGCATGGGGACCCGTCTTTGCCAACCATCTCATGGACTACGTCACCATGTCACCTCGGATGATGAGAGAGCACTCGATCGGTTCTTTCATCAAGTTTGAAGACCTGGCATATTAGTGGTACAAGTGGACTAACAAAAATACTCTGCGAAGCAGTGAGGTATTCAATTATTATTACAGAACAAACAAACACAGCTCGGATTATAAAACCACACCCCATATCAAGTATATCAAAAAAGAAAAAACTGTTTCCAGAGTCTCCGATGCTATCAGATGGGCTTCACGCTAACAGATTGTTCCTCGAACAGTTCTTATGGAAGTACAGAAGCTTCTTCACGTCTACATGACCCCGGCTTTCTAACCATTCGGTTCATCCAATAACAAGCCGCCAGGCTTCAGCTCCTTCCAGAAGTGAAGAAAGGGAGCGGATCATTCAATCAGCTATAGAACTCTCTCAGCCGTCAACCTCCAGAACACTGACCAACATAGAGAGGCGGTTGGACGAGGCTCCTTTCACTGGTTTGCCTCCTTCGGCTTTTGTACCCCCACCTCAGACACCTTATTCCTCGGATTTTCCACCGACTCCTGGGCAGGAGTACCTATCATGCCTCTTGAGTCATCTGCCCGACTATTCATCGTCGTCTGTCAACCCCAATTTTGTTTCTTCACGGTTACCATTCCGTCCTCAGCCATCGGGTGTGTCCAACCTGCAACAGGATGATTATATGCGGTCGGAGTTACGCATGATACTTACTGGAAATAGCTATGGAGCTTTACCAATCTCGCAACAGAGCTCTATCCTTAACTATCTGCGGAAAGCTCTAGACGAAGAGGATCGTTTACTACAGACAATCACTCAACGTTATCCTCAATAACTCTAACGAACATCAGTTTGGAGCATTAGTTTTAGTTTTGTTTTGTTTGTATATATATATATATTGGTTTCGGTTGTTATCTGGTTTTGTGATATATATGGATGCACTTTTTATCAGTCTCAGTTCTTAGTTATTTCAGACCTTCAATTCTACTGCTGCCCTTCCACTTATCTGATCTCCTGATTTTCGTGTTTCATGATTACAAGAAAACTGAGTGGGGCGTAATTTTAGTGCGGGGGATGTTGGGGTCACTGCTCACAGTGGCTCCAATGGCACCTTAATATATACACAGTACACCACTAATGTGTGTACAGATATATATATATATATATATATATATATATATGTATATATTATATGTTTTTTATAGTACTAATATATATATACTATATATATATATATTATATATATATATATTTATATATATTTATTTCTGTTATCATTCTTTTATTTAGATTCTAATCATGTTTTGCTTTTTATATAATTATCGTTTTTAGGAAGTTATATTCAAGTGTAGTAGTCAATTTGCAGATATTTATTCTATAAAGTGTGACATTAGTATAAGTCATACAGACCACGCTCTGCAGACAATGAGGAAGCAACATCTGTGTGAAGGCAAGCATTAATTTTGGATCTCTGTTTATTTTGATTATAGCTTTGCTTTCCTTTATAGATTTGTTTGGTAACTCATTAATATTTTTTGAGTGCTTAATCAAATCTCCTCCTCAGATCGTTTCAGGACAAGGGTGTATATACCAAGTTGAAAATTTTCAAATTCCTGTGTTTCCCTGTTTTTTCCATTTCTTCAAAATTAATAATATACATATTTGGTACTTTTCAATTTTGCGATCAAGAAAAAAAAAGTATAAATTTCTAGTATATTCTGCAAATACTTAATATCAAAGATCCAAAATAGAAGGTATTGTGAGTAGCTACTAGTACCTAAATAATAAAGAAAGAGAGATAAGATTTCTTGAAAAAAAATAAAGAAAAAAATGTTTTATTATAAAATTAAAAAAAAAAAAAGAAACTTGACGAATGGTCTTTAGAGTTCAGTTCTGGTAATGAAAACTTTTTATGAAAAGACACTAAGACATTAAGAATATAGAGACAGGCCTTTAGTATATTACGTTATTATGAAAACAAAGAACTACCATACGGAAAAAAATAATAATAAAATTCATATCGTAAACTCGGAAACTTATATTTAAACTTAAAAGAATGAGGAACAAAATATACACAAAACAATTGCATTTTTACCTTCATTTTCTCTAACAATAATGACAGAAATATTTTTCCTTTTCTCTAAAAAAACAATGAAAATATTTATTCCAAATTAAACGCTACTGAAATAAGTACATTAATCGCTTTACAAAAAAAAAAAGTTTATGACTGTTTAAGAAAAGATATTTTCTCTTCTAAAATATGAAGTTGTTTTCGTCTCTGTTTGCTCAATAATTTCTCTTAACTTCTTCAGCCTCTTGTGGAACCTCAGCTGCCCTATTTCCTTCCTTTTTGCACCTTCCAGGAGTTTCTGCTTCGTTTTGGCAATAGTTTTCGTGGTGGTGAAGTATGCTTATACTCTGAAGAGGCATCTGCTTGATGGCAGTATGACATCATCTTCACACTGGTTAATACAATTAACAACTCCTCCAGTATTTTTCAATTTCTTCCAGCAATAACTCTTTGCAACAAGCTGACCATTCACGTCAAAATTTTATACTTAGAATTCGCAGCGATGGATATGTGTATTCATATAGATATTAGTACAGAAGGAAACCGCTCAATCCTTCAGAGCCTCTCGGTCCCTTTATGAATAAAGAAGAATCAGTTTACAAAGTTTTTTTTTGTCCTTTTCTGAGTTAAACATCTAGAAAACACTCATGATAATGAACATTTATTTTGTTAAATATAAATAACCTGATAACTATTGGACAGTCTTGATTAGTCGACATCTTGTACAGGGCTATACAAGTTTACATTTTTAAAATTTCAATGAAAGTTAATCGCGTCTATCTTCCTTCGTCGCTCAAATTTTTCATTGAGCTTTCAAGGACCATAGGAATTGAGATACAAAGTTGCATAATCATCTTATGATTTATATCAGCCGTCAACCATCAATTTGCTTTGATATCAATGCATTTCTCAAAAAATATTAATTCTTTCAAGAATTATTAGAGAGCATTACCTTCGGTGACAAACAACTTAATGCCTTTGTGATTGGAATATTTAAGAGGACTTCTTATCTTACAACTTTGTGGATTAATTCTGCAAGAAGTGCTACAAAGCATACAATCTTCTCCTAAAGGTTTAAAATTTCTGTGGTTTGGCAGGCTTTCGAAGTCATGTCAGCCCTATCCTTAATCTCCTTCGTCTCTTGCTGTTGTATATGATACAGTCCATATTGTTCTGCAGTTTATGAAATTTTTTTTGTACCTAATAGCGGTGGTGCCGGTCGCTACTAAAACTTTGACGTATGAACAATAAATGTCCGGTTTTAGAACTTGTTATATAAAGTTTTTACTTAATTTTACTCCACATATTGGAACTTATCAACATTTTAAATTCTATACTAGGATAGAGGAGAATCATGAATATATTCTTGTGCTCTTTTACTTTCTCCTCTTCAAGACAAGAACACACTTTTCTAACATCCCTTGAGCCAACTGAGCTTCCTTAAGATTTCTCCCTCTTTTTAAGAGAATTTAAAAGTCAATATGTGCTTCACTATACTTCTTTAGGGGTTAAGCAAAAATGATGCCTGATAATCATATAAATTGGATTGGATAATTTTATTTTCCCTGTGTTTTCCCTGTTTTCCCTGCCACACTTTTCACTTTCCGTCTGTGTTTTCCCGTGTTTTCCTCTTGACCCTGTTGGTATACACTATGTCAGAGGCTTGTCCGGCAGGACCTTCAATACCCTAATCGAGGGATATATTCCCCTAGGGTAAGCACTCAGCATTAATACTTATTCACAATTATTACATAACATTATTACATAACTTTTTCTTTTATAATTTATTATTATTTATTCTGTTAACTGTGTTAACTGATTATTATGGAGCATATTCTATATCTGCTTTTGTTTCTGCTATTTTATACAGGTGCCACCCCTGGGATCTATAATCGCAGTTCAATCCTGCCACCCCTGGGATACTTACTTATGGTGATTTTAATATTAAAATATATATATATATATTATTATATATATATATACTTATATTATACTCCTAAAAATATATATATATAATTATATTATATTAATGGAACATAACATCTATGCATTACTAGAAGTTACTAGCAGATAGTTATAGTGAATACCGGCCAAGCATTTATAAATAACAGGGTTCACTATCAGCATTAGTTCCATATATCAAGGGTTTATTATTATTATAGTATATATGTACGTTATTTTTAAAGACCTCGGTAAAAGCTGTTATGACTTCCGGAATAGGCAATTGACCCTTCTTGAGGGATATGCGCCGATCTAGTTTTATTTCGTGATATGAGAACTTGTTGCGCAACTTCCTTTCTATATATTATATTTTATATATTAAATATATATAATATATATATATATATTATATATATATATTATATATAATAATATATATACATATAATATATTTATAGTATATATATATCATATAATATATATATATATATATATAATATATATATAAAACTTTATATAAGTTGATATATCCATTAACTAAGGTAAGGGACTTTCCAGGATGGCAGGAACACTCATGGTGGGAGATAGATGACAGATTTCTACTCGGCAAACGATGACGCATGTGCAATTAGCAACTTTCTTAATCCTGAGATCAAACACAAAAATTATTGAACCACGCTATTTACAGAGGGTTTAAATTAATTTTAGATATGCCCTATGTGGATTGAAATGCTGCTAAGAAGCAGAAAGTATCACAGCCAATGAAGCAAATGATCACACAACAGACACGCACTATTACCATCTGCTAGCGGTATCATTGCAGATCCATGAACGTTTTTTGGTCTCTAAGCAGTGATGAAGAGTCTTTGCTTAGAGTGTCCAAAAGAACTCTTCAATTTGATCAAGAATATCAAAAAGAGAAAGTTTGGAATGCTGATTAAAGACCACTGGCTTTTGGTGGCGTGATTAATTGTAAAAAATTTCTCCAATCTTGGCAGAGAGTCGCCAATGAAATTCTTAGATGCCCTTCAACAAGTGTAGTAGTGAGCGATCTTTCATTGGTGCAGATCTCATTTACGACGAAAGAGAAGCAAACCTCTTCCCTGAAAGGGCCCAGAAGCATTTTGTGTTTTGAGCATATTTGAGAGAGAATTATAATTTCAGAGCATTAATAACTAGAACCTTTTTCAAATTGGTTGGAGGATTGGGAAAGAGAGCTGGTGGGGGTGCAAACGATTGGGTCCAAGCGTCCGTGTACTCTGGTATATTATATATATATATATATATATATATATATATATTATATATTATATAATATATATATATTATATGTATATATATTGTATATAATACAGGACAGTACTGTGGTTAAAACATCTAAAATTAACTATCCGCTAATATTCGCTATCCGCAATCAGGCGGAAATAGTGATTTTAACTATCGCTACACCTCTTAATATATTATATAAGTATATATATTAGTTGATGCACCGATACCATGGGTATCGAGTAATCGGAGTCGATTTTGAGGTATTCGGTATCGGTGATCGGGGAATTTTGGATGTAGTATCGTATCGGCAAAATTTCTGCCGATCTTTACCGAGTCACACATTTTACGTCTTTAAATTTGATTTCGATTATATATATATATAATTATATATATATTATTATTAATATATTATATATATATATTATAATACTAATATATTTATATATTAATATAGTATATTATATTAATCACATTACCAGTGTGCCATTGTGTGAGGGTGGTTTGGTAGTTAAGGTTTTGAACATGCTCACAACCTTCGATCGGCAGGATGGTGTGATAGTAGGAATTCGCACAATTGCTATCAGACGAAGAGAATTTAAAAATTTCGTTCATGGTGGACGAATTCGAGAAGGGTAGCTTCACCCTTTCTAGAAATTTAAAGTTTTCAATTTTTTTCTTTCTGTTTAATTTGCATTAATATATAATATATATATATATTATATATATATATATATATATATATATATATTATATAAAATATATACTATACATAATATATATATATATATATGTAGTATATATATATAATATATATTTATATATATATATACTATATCCCCCGCTGGCTCGAGCTCCTTTCCCTATCTATCTAACCTACTGTATGTTTATATAGGCGTTTTCGTTTTTAATTGGTGCTTTACGAACGTAAGAAATTCTGTCGAGCGTTGCGTATGTTTTTGTTAAACGCAAAACGTAAAAATGCTTAACAAAAGTAAAAAAAAGAAAATGTAAGGAATTTCGCTTAATTTATTAAGGTTGCTATTTCCGTGATTTGCGGAATTATGCACGTTTATACGTAAATGTGTAAAACAAAAAAGTGATGGGGAACTGGTAAGCCGGTTTGAATTGATGAATGTATTTATAAAGGATGAAATCAGCCTTTAAATCTAATTTCTTCAAAGTCGATAAACTCCAACATAGTTGATTCAATTTTTTGGTGAATATAAACCATTGTTATTTAGTGTATAAGTAAAACCTTCGCAAGATCCAATGTAGTTCGTTTTTGCTCACGAAATTGCAGGCAATTAGCTACAGGCAATTAGTACCAGGCAATCAGGAGTGGCCTTAAGAAGTCTTATGGATATTAAGTGGTAGGTTTAAGTGTTTTTATATTAAAAGATTCCAATTTTTGAGTTCTTCACCTTTTAAGAAGCATTTTGAAAGAATGGAGACATTTTGAGAGATATGACGTGCGTTGAGGTCATGAGTGATCTCTGACAGCTAATTCTCTGGTTGAGAGTTGGAGAGATTAGTTCGAAAGGAAATGCCCATGCGTTTGAAGCTCGCATCTTTAGTTGTAGGAAAGGTTGACCTACATAGTCGGATGATTACAGTTGGCACATTTATTTTGTTAAACAAAGTGTGAACTCAGTTCATGGGGATGTCATTTTTAATCTTAAGAAACTGCAATTGAGTTGTTGTTAATAAAAGATATAAGAGACTTGCATTGTGGAAAGTTTTGTTTAAGTGGGTATTTCTAATTCTGAAAGTTGAAGAGCATTGGAAAGGGGTCCAATGCAGGGCAAGCCGTAGCATTAACAGGGGAAATTCGTAGGAACCTCATATGCCAAGTAGTTTTAGAGGCGATTAAGTGGCTTATCCGAAAACGTCGTAAACAAGTTATCAAAACTTTATGAGGGATAAGTGCTAAACCAGAAAATTTACAGAGAAAGGTTATTTCTTCATGAAAAAACTTCCAATGAGAACAAATAACAAAGGCTTGATGGACCAGCAATTTTATGATTAAGGAGATAGAAATACAGAAATTAGTTCCAAGTAAAAGTATTAGTGGGCTTGCCCGATAAATAGAAGTAGCAAGTCACTAATACTTACATGGGACTATTCTTTAGTTTCTATATCCTTTTATTCATGAATCTGTAATAATACGAGCGTTTGCCTGCGATAGAATGAATTTTAGTATTTTCTGTTGCTTTTTATTTAGACCGTTTTCGTTTTTAGTCATTCATTTTGTCTCTAAACGTCGCGATAAGAATGATCACACAGTTTTGAGTAAGTAATTCTCCTGTTTCAGGGTTCACACTTCTGGAAGTCAGGGGAAAAAAATCATTCAGGGAAGGTCAGGGAGTTTTAAGATATGCTGAAAGTCGAGGAAATTCCAAAAAAGTCCGGGAAATTTTTAAAAATTTTCAGAAAATATGAACTGATTACTATGGTTACATATTTTTATATCATTATTTTTCGCTTACTGATAATTAGTTGGAATGAGAGATGAATGGAAATGAAAAGGATCAGGGTGAGGAATGACATTCGCATTAAATTACTTACTATCTGTTTCTTTTTATTTTTTGTTCACTATTACCTACTATTCTTCCATTCTGTTCGTAAGAGCTTTGTCCAAGTTCATCCTTCGATTTTGAAGGTGATTGGTTATGGATGTGTTTTTAGACTGTATGACTTATGACCTTATCTGTTTATATCTTTTTCTCTTTAGGGATTGATACTTTTTGACGGTGTGTTTTTTTTTTTGTTTATTTCTTTTGAGGTTATGACAAAGTGGAACCTAAAATTCCCTGCAGTTTACAGCCAAAATCACACAACGACAAACCCATTACCAAAATGTGTCTGTTAAACTCCAAAGATGATATTTCTTAAAAATGGCAAACTGACTTTTTTTTAAATGCTTTCCTTAGAACCGTGAATCATTTTTGCGAAAGTTCCAAACGCCAGACCCACTTGGTCCATTCCTGTTCACGGATTTACCAATGTTCGTACTAAAATATTAGGTGGAAAGATTCTCTTAAGTTCCAGGTAACATGCCTGCCTACAACAAACTAAGCTTTTTGTATTAGATTTACTGACAAAGACAATTTTGCGTGATGCAAAAGGTATTAATCTTGGATTTCAAACAAAAAAAAAACTTTAATCTCAAAGAAGTCACTTCGAATGAAAGTAATTCCTAAAATTCAAACTGGAATGCCAGACTGTGGCTATCAAAATGACCAGACAAAGACTGAGTTAGAAAATGGTCTCTGAAGTGACAGCCTGTCCAAGGAGCTTCTCATCATTGGATCCTCAGTATAATTTTTCATCAGCCAGAACAAGGGAAACAAAGATTTGCTTTATTGCTACTTTATTGCTAGAGGCATTGTACACCAATAACCGAATCAAAGATTCTGTTGCTGATAAAGCAAAAGCACAATACACCCTACTTTGCAGTGAAGCTCATTCTACCCTTGAATAAAATTCAAAATATTTTTGGATGGGAACTGCCCCTTCTAAGAGACTTGATGATTTTTTTTCCTTCTATAGTACCTGAGAAATCAATGTATGCGGATTTGGCAAATTAAATTAAAAGTTAGTGACTGATATTATCCCATGGAAATTGCGACAGTGAAGGAGGGTTTTTCTGTAATTAAAGCAATTTTAGTAGAGAATCTGAAGAAGAACATGTCTGATTTCTCAAAGAACAGTGCACAATGCTATAAGATCTTATGAAAGTATTCATAAAGTTCCTATCACTCAAAAAATGTTGACAAATGTAAGAGCTGCCCATAGGAGATATGAAGAACATCTCAAAAGAAAAAAAGAAAAATCATTCATACAGATCAATAAACTTTGAAGAACAGAGAAATATGTTAAAAACAAAGCTTGACAGACAGAAGCCTCATAACAATCAAAAATTAGATGCTGAGGGGAAGAAAACAAGTTAAGCTAAATCTCCACATTTAGACTTTTGTGATTCACAGTGGACGTTCAATTCACCGAGGCCATCAATGTAGCTTCGCTTCTAATTTATTTTCTCTTTTATAAATAAAACTGTATTGCTTTTGGAAAATAAAAAGCGTGCGTTGACTGCTATGGGAAGGTATAGACTCCGTTACTAAAAAAAAAAAAATTTTTATAAATATCATCAGAAATCAACAATTTTTAATAGTAAATTTTCAATATTTAATGTATGAAGGAATAAATTGGCTGCAATATGATTAATAGATATTTTTTTATACGCCAAAATAACGAACGGCTGGTCAGGGAAAATTTGCGAATTTGGTCAGGGAGGGCAGGGAAATTCAATTTAAAATTTCAGTGTGAACCCAGTGTTTAAACGACCGCGATTTCGTAGTTGGTTTACTTTTGCTTTTAAACAATTGGAATCAGCTGTTGTGATGGAGCACGTGGTTATTGGAATAACAGAAATAAAAAAATAACAAAGGATTTATATTACAAAATAATGGATCAACTATTAGTGATGGAGTTTATCCATTGGAAGAAATTAGGATTTAAGCTGAATTTGTATTGATGAAACATTCACCAATTCAGGCACCAGCCGCCATCTTGTTTGTTTAACATTTTCGTAAGAACGTGTTTAAATTCGGCAAGCACGTGGAAATAGCAACTTTACAGAAATTAAGGAAATTCCTTAGTTTGAGTGAGCACTTGTTGCGATTTATCGGTAAGTTTGACAAAAACGAAACGCAAACTCGAGCATTCTTACGTTCTTAAGCACAAAAATAATAGGGAAACGGTAATAATATTATTATATATATATATATATTATAATATATATTATTATATATATAATATATATATATATTATATATATATTATATATATTATAATATATTATATTATATATATATTCGTATATATAATATATATAATATATATTAATAATATATATATATATATATATAATTTTTAGAATTACTTTTATTTTCGACCAATTTTGAATCTTAATGCGCGAGCAGGTTATGGCCTGGGCACCGCTACAGTGTAGAGAATAGTATGGTTTCATTAACCAGTGCTTCGATATATATATACTATATAGTATATATATATTATATATATATAATATATATATATATATTATATATATATATATACTTATATTAATATATATATATATATTATAATATATATATATTAATATATTAGGCCAACTATTTTAGGAGTAAAAAGTTTATGCGCATATCGGATATCGGGCTATCGGCCAAAATTTCGGATTATCGGTAGTGAAATTATGTGATACTATTCCTGTATCGTACTCGACGAAATATTTAGGTATCGGATGCCAACACTAATATATTATATCATAAAGGTGCGCGGATCACCTTTCTGTATACTTCACCACTGTCATTCCAGTATATACGCCATTCTTTTTTTTTGTCTGTATTTGTATTGAGGTAAATTTTAATAACAGAGGAGTTGGATAATTATTCTTCCCCATTATATAATATATATGAATGGGAGGAGTATAGCGGTAGAAATATATATACTACTATAGGTTTTTATTATTATTATTGGTGGTGAGTTATGTATATACTATAATATTATATTTATAAATAATAATCCTGTATAAATACTGATATAATATAGTATATACTAATGATATATATATAGTATATAATATAATATATATATATATGCAGATTACCCTTATTTTTTAATTATAATTAAATAAGGGCCACTGTGATAATTGCCTGTGAAAGAGGCATCATTTACAACCAACAGCAACTGGCTACCTTCAGATATATCGAGTTGAGGTTGTACACAATCGAAGTTTATCTGAAGGTAGGAAAATATCTTGAGATCCAGTATTGGTCATTAGCCCAGCTAGAACCAGTGCTAGATCCCAACCATATTAAATTGGCATCCAACGTGATTAACCCACTTCTTAATTATTTTTAAATTTACTTAAAGCCACTGTGGTCATATTTATTGACCCTCAACGTGGTCTTACCTACCCCCTAATTAATTTATAATTCTTTAGGTCCATTGTGGACCCTATATTGGCGCTCACGTTTATTACAGTTCTGCGCATACGCGACCACTTTCCATTCAAACTTACAAATTTTTTTATATACAAAACTTTTTTTGCGCCTTTAATATTTTTTATTGCAATTTTGCGTATATTTTTTTTATATTTGTGACAAAGTGTCACACCTTATACAAATTCATATAACACCTTGCACAGCTTAAGTACCGTACTTTCCCTGTACACCCGGCAAGGGAGTGTGCCATAGACTTTCTCCATGGAGCATTTTTGCAGTGAAAGCTATTACAGCTGCACGGAACTCAGTATAGCCCCAGATTCGGTTGATCTTTCGTGTGCAGAGTGCCTGGTTACCCCCTCACTATTTTCCCCTATCTCCAGGGTATTTTTTTCGGGGGAGTTTAGTGAAGTTTCATAGAAACTTCCAGCTCTTACCCATATTTTCCACTTATCAAGCTTCATTAAGCATCTTTAATACTTTGATTATATATATATTTTTTTTTTTTGCAAAACTTTGGGGATTATATTTCCCTTTTGGGGGTTTTTCTTACTCCCCTTATATATATATTTATATATTATAAATATAATACAATATATTATATATATTTTTATACTTACTATATAATTATAGAAGTCTATATCAATATTATTTAAAAATATATACAACTATAAAATACATATATAATTATGATATAAATATATACATATATAATAATATAATATTTATAATATTATATATAATTATAAAATACAGTACAAATTTGGAACAAATTACAATGACTATTATATACATACGATATCATACTACGAATAACTATTAACGATGCTAATACCCAATTACATCTATACACATTCTAAACAAGTAATACCATTATGCATAACTATATCAATCTCATAATACTATAAATATATAATATATTTTTTTTCAAGTAACACCTAATTCCCCCACTGTAGGGGTATATTCTTAAAAAAATTATAATTTCTATTATATATTATTATAAGTATATATATTACTATATAAATATAAATAAATAAAATATTCAAAATAACTCTATACTCCAACAATGTCCACTAATAATCGTCACTACTAATCATAAATAGATAACATCAAACCCATTAATATATAACTAAAAAAACAAGTACATATAAAACAACAACCCTTGGTGAAGGTAATATTGCTAAAAATAACTCTCTCTATAGAATATATAAATATAATAAAACAATAAATTATGTTGGAAGAGTATCTAAGTTTAATATATCTAAAAAAGTTCATCTTTATATAATGTATCTACATTAAATTTACATACTAGACATTAAGTCACCATACATAAATCTATAATCAATTATGATCTATCTCTACTATATATTATATATCTCAAGAAAATATTAATCCACAAAATAATAATATCTAATAACACCTAAATCAACATATATATTTATTTATATATAAATAATAATTATATATATACTATATATATACTATACTCCTGCCCTGCCACCTTATTGGGGCACCACTGTTTCCCAGGAAGCCGTTCCGCTTGGCTGTTCCACAGTCAGGAAGAATTCACTATAAGAAATCGGCACAGGGTTTCGAATGGCGCACTCGAGCCAGGTTGCTCTATGTGTCTTGCCATGAATGCGACATCTGAGTGAGTGGGAGCGTGCGCCTCATCTGTTTGATCTGTCAATATTATAAAGGGGGTGTTGACCTGATCTGCTCCGAGCAGACGTTTCGGATGATGCAGAGGTTTTTCTCTAGGGGAAGGTTTTGGGGAAGGGTTTAGTAAATTGTTATCCCAGCTTGAGCCGTACTATAGGATGTGTTGGCTTAGATGTGATATGATATGTGTAATCCAATGACCCTTGGAAGAGGGGAGGGAGAATTATGTTGTAAGTGTTGATCATTGTGGTGAGAAGGGGGAGATTTTAGCTTTGTCGGGGGTTGGAAGGAATTTGCTGACCGCGGATGTAGATGGATGTGTTATCTGATAGAATGGAGTCACACACCCACCATCTCAAGTGAAGTTGGTGGATGGAGTGTTATTGTAGTAAATGTTTTGATTGGAGGTTTTGTGCGCTTGATAATATGAGGATGAATATCTTTGAGAAATTCTGTAATTATTTAGTTTGATATTGGAGTGCTGGGACCTCTGGTGACAGGCATGATTTACGATATTTGAGGGTTGTATTAAGTGTTGGTTGATTTTGAGTCTTAACTGTTGTAGTGTGTTGAGACAGGTTCGAGGTGGTTAGTTTTCTTGGGTTAGGATAATTGGAATCCGAGTGGGGAGAAACTTGTGTGTGTAAAGTAATCTAGTTTTGGGAGTTTGTTTAATAAGATTGTTTTCGGACGGTTGATATATAGGATGTAGGAAATCAAAAGGTGCACCCAGTGGTTAAAAGTGATGGGATTTAAGGGGGGATGATTCATTGTTGAGCTTAACCCATTTCTAATAATGTAAATAATTCCGGGATGTGATTGTGGCTATGTTTACGTTGGGTGGGAAATAGAGTCGTCTCTGCGTAACATATAATAGTTGAAGCTGCATTGGTGAGTTGCATAGGTAAAATTGAATGTAAACAGCAAACAATTGAACAAACAATGGAGAGGAAATGGCGCCCTGTGGACGCATTTTGTCATTGACATCGAATGGAGAGTGCTTTGTTCAAACTAAGAAACGGTTGTAGGAAAATTGGGAGCTTTTATTGTCTTTCATTTCTAGGGGGTGGAGGATTTTTGATTAAGGGAGTGTGGGGACGGTATTTAATGCTTATATAGTCTATTGCGGGTGAGTATAATTTGGGAGGGATGTTGACATTATGATGTGTTGTTAGGGGTGAGTGCTGTTTTGTAGAAGTGTTGCTTTTGATCCGTGTTGAAAATTACGGGAGTAATGGGTGGAAATTTTGTTTAGTATTAAATTCTCTAGCAATTTATATTGTCTTTGAGAGAAACTTGGGCGTAGCGAAGAAGGATTAGGATCTTTATGGTTTGAGTTTGGATTATGAAGCGCATTCCAGAATTGGGGTCATGAGTGAAGCTCCCCAGATTTAGTTAAGATTCATGTCGATTAGGAGAATTGTTTTTCTCCCAAGTGTTTATAGTGTGTTGATATGAGTCTGATCTGTCCGTTGGTGATTATTGCGTGTTAATGGCTTTCTATTTAATGTTGGGTTGTGAAGGGGTAGAAGGGTCGTTGTTGAGTTTTCTGAGTTGTATTTTATAATTTTCCTATTTGACTATGTAATCGGCTGGGTAGTTTGAGAGATGTAAACATGGGCTAATTTGCCAGACTGTCTGATTCGTTTGTTTGGGATGGGTGGGAGTTTCTTGGTAAAGATGGGATATTAGTACGGTTTATTTTCGCGTGCTTGAGAGTTGTTCTGATTTTTTTTATCGACTTGCCAGGTTTTCTACTTGTCTAGGTGTTGATATATACGTATTATAGTTATGTATGTGTGAAATAATAATATATTATATAGATTAGTATACCTATACACTTATAGATATGTAACCGTAAGGTCTATACCGTGATAATCTCACAAATAAATAAACAAAGGGGTCATCGAGTTGAATCTGCCAATGTCCTTCGATAAGAGTTTGATAAAGAAGTAAAAGACTTTGTAATATAACGGTAACAGTATGGGGTATTAACACTTTAGCAACACACCGACTCGGAACGGGTAGAGACTCATTGTATACTAGAGGGGGGTGTGCTCAATTTTTGTCTGAGCCAAGGCGGACCGCTAAGAAGAGTGAGTTACTCACAACAACCTTGACTTGTGTCGACACCGACCAGGACGAATGGTCTTCGCTTAGTTGGGCGAGTGCTCTACGCTGAGCTACCGGACGTTATTAGTGCTTAATCCATTCCTTCTTGACCTATACGAGCGATCAGACTCCGCCGAAAATCTTCATAATGAACAAAATGCATCATTAAATTTCATATCCTTTAAGAGAGAAAATTGAAAAGAAGTACTCGCTCAAACAATCCTACGAAGAATCCTCCTTTATATATAGATTCAATTCGGGCGTGAATTCTCTTTTGACAGATTTAAATTATAAGTTTTTTCTTTATTTCAAAAATATATTTTCTTATGTAGAGTTTCAATAGATGTAAATCTAAAATTTTTCGTTATGAAAGTTTGCAAGAGGCTTGGCTTAACCAAAATTGTACAAAAAGTTTTCTACTTATTAGATAAATTTTGGGTTATTTAAATATCATTCTTTCTCAGTGTTTATTTTTATTTTTAAATTTTTTAAAATTAAAATATATATATTAATATATATTAAATTTGATTAGGTTGATTCTTACAAGCATGGTGTTTTAAGTGCTTAGTATTTGCAAGGTATGTAGAGGATAAAATTGAAGGTTAGGAATCATGGCCTTACATTAGTTATATCCCAACCAGGTTGTTGTGGAAGAATAATTGTGATTCGAATTTTTTTTTCTCGAGACCTTGTTCTCAATGGAACAACCACATAGTAATTTGTAGGTATTAATTAAATATCTTGAAAGATTATGCATACTCATATGTAAATGATCGCAGATTGAAATTCCGGCTATTAACTCTATATATTATAGGTTCTATACTTCTCCCCACTTCCTTTTGACCGGTTACGTAAAAAGTAGGTCTTCTTCCCTAAATTGGTATAATAAGATTTAATTAGCTTCATATAATTATATTAGTTATGATAAACAGATAGACTATTGGAATATGAGTTGAGGTTCATACAGGAGTCGAATGTTTCATTCACTGTTGAATGTGAGAGGAAAATTTACTAGAGATTTTATGAGAAAGTGTCTCCTGAATGTAAGTTAAGCAGAAGTTTTATAACTAAGACTCTCTTGTGATTTATTTATCTAAATAAATCAATCAAGATTAATTCAATCAGATATGGAATTCAAACTCGTTCGAACATAAGTTTTTTGTTCATAAGAAGAAAACGATAGCAATTTATCTATTAAGATTTGTTATTTTATTAGTCGAATATAATTTATTGTCACTAAAGATACATTGTTTTATAGGAACTATTTGTTGTGTTGGAATTGGGCCGACACATATAGTATTGTTTTCAGTTAATGTTTAAGAAGTAGTGTGACAGTATTAACAAATATGTATCTTAGGTATATTTTTATGCTGCTTTACATTCAATTAGTTAGATTATATATTTTTTTTCATATACGGTCATTAGTGGACATGATAACTAGGATAGTTGCGGTACTGTAGAAGTTTGACAAGTAGTACACGGTATTTCGATTTACGACGATGAAGTTTGGTATATATTCTATGAGTTAAAGTAGATGTATAATATCAAAGAAGATGACTGAGAGAGTGAAGACATTAGTATGAATGATTGCGCCATATTAAGCGAATCATGAGTAATCGGATTATTAGCTATCTATGGGTATTAATAGCGTTAGTATTATATACTTTTCTGCCCTTCACCACCTGAAATTGGAGACGATCGTACACTTGTCGCTCCGTAGTGAAATGACTCGATCCCTGCTCCAGTCGTTCATCAGCGATCGAGGACGAGAGCACGATATAGAAAGCGTGAGGACCAAACGGCGTTATGCCTCCTCACCCTCACGGGCCAGTGTCGAGTGCAGTTGCCGCACTATTGATATTCTGCCAGATGTCCATTCCTATCGCATCTCAGTCTGAACAGAACTTAGGGAAACTATTGGGATAGGTTACAATGAAAACCGTTTCAAATTCAATGTACCTATGATTAGCAGGATTCTCGCCGGGTGGGTGACACACTATTGAACCGCAGAACCCAGCGGTGGATACGCTAAGTTTGGCCTCTTTGACATGAGATTTCTTCAATTCGTAGGACGACAAGGTGGTTGGTGTAGGAGGAGATTTTTGATAATTTAGCGGGATGGTATGTAGGCTGTTTGGGAAGTGCGGGTAAAGATGTTAGCTTTTGAGTTGACGAATGATTATATCTTGTGTCCACCCTTCATTAGAGACTGACTTTCCAATGTAGCAGAGGGTCGTGAGCCTCGGTCAAGATGGAGTTGGCCATCCTGTGGATCTCTCATACTTCTCGTTTTACAGTCGTAAGTAGATATTTCTGAGTTAAGCTGTACGGCATAGGGGAGGGAGATTTTAGTATTTGTTGTGGCAAGATTGGAGCGGAATTCTTCGACCAAGCGAGGTGAAGTGATAGAGTGTCGGGGTTGGGTCGGGTGGATGCCTCGATATGTGAATTCTTCGCCCAGAAGCTCCTCTCCCAATCTTCCAAGTTGAGTGAAAAGATTTGGGTGGCCCTTCAAATTCCACTGGGTGTGTTAGGTTCTATTCACAGGGATTATAGTAGTATTGAGAGTAAAACCATGAATTCGTGTCGTGTCTACCTTTAGATGAACATTTTGTGTGTATTTAATTTCTAGCCTGTGTTTTTGGGAGATTTGTTAGTTTTTATGGGTTGTAGTTTGAGAGTGGTGCGGAAGTCATGCTGAGATTCTACCTGACAGATGGTTTAAGTTTAAGTATTTTGTCTAAGAGTATAGGATTAGAGTTATTGAGAGTGTTATGTACGTCGAGCAGTGAGCGAATTGTGACATTTATACGAACGAAGTTGTGTAGTAGAGGAATGTCTGTTAAGTACCTGTTGCGGCTGTGTGAGTTTGTGTATAGTTTGTCAAGGTGTGGTGAGTATTTGGAGCTCTTGGCGGATAGATTCTTCTGCGTGCCGGCGAATTTAATAATTTGTTTCGTGGATTGATTTTTGTATTATGTGTTTCAAGAGAAGGGTAATCTTTTTGTTTCAAATAGTTTTAAGATTTAGGAGATTTGTATATGTATTCTTTCGCGCTTCTGATGGTAAACGACTTGATGAGATTGGTGTAAGTAATGATTTGTATCTTTTTAGGATTATTAGTTTTAAATGTTTGGGATGAACTCTGAAGTTTGAAGATGACTTTTATTTTATGGCCCAATGTTGGACATACTGAGGCGGTTGTGTAAAGTTTTGTCGAGATTTAGAGTAATTTTTAAAGAAATGGAATTCTGGGTTAAAGAGTTAGTACGGTTTTTTTTTATCGATGATTAAGAATCCGTTACGGTTTAGCTTAGCGTTTTTGACTTTGAGATCTGATGTTTACTAGATGATAGTGATATTAGTTTGTTTGTATTATGTCTGTTGTGGTTGTGTTTTAGTTCTTGTTACCCAGTTGTTTATCCAAGGGTGTGTTTTAATATAGCTGTTAATTTTATTTTCTTTTTGCATAGTGATTATGTGTGTTTATAGCTTAAGGAAGTTCTGCGGGAATACTTACCACATTAAGTCATTGTGTTGAAGTAATGAGTATAGTATTGATATAATATTGAAATGGAAGAACTTGTGTTCTAAAAGGGAAAATAAAATTATTAGATAAATTTAAAAGTTAGGACTCGAGTGTGAGTTATATGTTGTAGTTAGTTTATATTGACTCTAAAGATATTAGCGATGATAATATTATGTAATACCAGTGTGGACTATTTTGTAATTAAAAGTTAAGGGAGTAGAGAATTTGAATGGTAGACGGTAGAGTTATTATTTTTGAACTTGAGAGAAATTGTGTGTATGGTGAGACACAAGCTCTGGGGATTTGAACAACTGGCTAGGTATTTTAATTGTATTTCGTGCTTTATGGGTGATTAGAATGTCTAATGTGTGGAAGAGAATGCTTACTAAAATTATTGTATTAGGAAGTTATTTAGTTTAAAGCAACAATTTGTTAATGGTAAGAGTGTGGCATTGGAGAAATTGACTTCTGATCCATATGTGAGTATGTTTTTATGTGTGTGCTGATATCATACTTAATATATTTAAATATTTCCAGAATGGGAATCGGGAAATGATATGGTTTTCTCTCCATCATAACGTGAATGTAAGATTGGTACCAGAACTGAAGACAAGATGTCTGCTGGTTTGGGTTTTATCACCGGAGAGTGTAGTTTGTTGAGCCTTTAATTGTAGTGTTGTTATGATGGTGGAGATGTGTTAGTGTGAGATTGTGTGTCATTAAGATAT
Organism: Trachelipus rathkii; assembly: GCA_015478945.1. NCBI lineage: Eukaryota > Metazoa > Arthropoda > Malacostraca > Isopoda > Trachelipodidae > Trachelipus > Trachelipus rathkii. Next base: position 8,551 of record JABUQX010016922.1, on the reverse strand, counting down.
GTCATCAGAGCTTAGATTATATATGGATATACCTGTGTGATTTAGGAGAGGATAATGGATATAATTGTATGTTTATATTATGTACCCCGATCTTCTATGTCTAACCTATAAGTTGAGACAAAGAAGCAGAAATTGGATCTCTCGATAGGCTGATGTTTTCGCCGTATGGATCATTGTTATATGTTGAGTTAGGATTATTGTATGCTTGTATCCGAATACTAATGTGTAAGTTGACTTTTGTAGCGAATTTTTCGTTGAAAGTTATTCTGCATATGTGACGCGCGATTAGTCTATTATTTCGTCAGGGTGTTATATTAGATAGATGACATGGGGATGTAATTTTGGCCGCGTTTCAGCAAGATGATTATATTATTGACGGGCTTTTGAATGTTTTCTCGTAGTGGATACCTTTGCTGTTAATCAGCGTTTTGGTTAGTGGTACGGGGTACAGGTTGAATGAAACATAGAGTATTTGAGAGTTTCGGACGTTTATAGTTGTTTATATAGTTTATTAATCTTAGTGGTATATCGACGTTTGTTTGTTTACTGCATCTGTCTTTGATATCAAAGGCCTTACTCCATTATATGCTGACCTACAAGTAATAAAATGCACAATAAGAAGCAAATTTAAGAGATAATTGATATTCGCTAAAGTCATGTTAATCAATTTGTATAGTTTGTGAGAACTCTATAAGCAAGATAAAATCTTTGAGTTCCATATGGTCTCATAATATGTTTAATATACGTGTGTTGTTCTCATATTTTCTACAATTTTCAACTCATGGATAGCCGAGAGAGATCGTATTATAGTTGTGTTTGTTTAGCATGTATTCGTGATTTACTGATTTTTTTATATATACAGCTCTAAATGATATAATACCGGAATGTCTTTGGATGATACATGCCTCTATATGATGACGTAAGCCATTAGTAACTCGCATTAATTAATAAGTGATAATATTGTTTTCGTATGCTCAAAATATCTTATTTACTATTTGTATTCTAGATATCAAATGAACTAAGATAATTTCATTTATATTACGATGTTATTAGTCCTCTAGGAGAGAATCCTCGATTTAATAATCTTCCTAAACTTTTCCAATTTTACGGCATACGCAAAACCCACAAACATAACAATCCTCCTTGATAAGCATCCTAAAGGAGATGAAATTCAAGACATTTTACTTAATATTACTTTATATCTCCTAAGAGAGTATATGTTTTACAAACTCTATATATTGTACAATTTAGTCATTAATATCTCTTATTGTTTTCCATTCCTATTTTCTTCAAAGTCCTTGTATTATTACTCTTATTCATGTTTTAATAGAGGTGTTCTATAGTTATTGCTTATAGAACTACGTAGATATGTCCCAGATCACAGTATCTTCTATTTATATCGGTCGCATCCTATTACCCTCGGAGCTCTTCATTTAGGATCAATTTAAAAATATTTAAGGAATTTGCCAACTACACTAATAGTGTCAGCAATCTATAAATTATATGGCGTTAATCTAGCTCAGACTATTCGTCAATCCTTAAGATCCACAGATATTAAGTTTCTAAGTGTTAATAGTAATCAAGGATATTGTCATTTCGTCTCAAGCATTCATTCATACCTAATCTAACTGTAATATGTTCTAGACAGTATGGTAATCTTATTTTCACCTAATGATAATCCTCGTGTTACCCAAGATTGAATATATATGACATCATGTGAAGTGTGAGATTACCGACCAACATTAATTAATTAAATAAGTTCTGATCAATCTAGAGCGCAGTTTTATGTATAGTTTTCTCTATATACTCCTTGCAAACAAAGTTCTTAATAAGATTGTATACTCGTGTGTTAAATAATGATGAGATTACATTAACATATTTCTCGATACAAAGGTGTTAGATCGTGAAGACTATATGATTTCTTGTATATATCTCCGAAGTCGAAAGTATGTGTTGAAAATGAATAGCGATGAGATTTATAATTGTCTCTCTCTTTCGCTCTATATATCATATCTCAATAATTTCACAATACCAGCAATATTTGAAAAAGTATCAATCACATTCTCTTCTAATGTCTGATGTCTCATATAATCACTAGAGGTCAAATCCTATGCTAATAGTTCAACTCTGTCTTATTGTAGTGTGTTATATTGTCTACTAATGTTAACTCCCAACGTCGTGCTATATTTTTATTTTTCTAGAGAAAGATTTAGTAGAGTTTTCGGTTTCAGAATCTCTATTTCAAAGTCGAACTCCAAGTTAATCAGTCAAAGTCCGTTAATTCAAAATTCTAGTCTAACCAGTTCATGTTTAACAAACTAAGTCTGTTATTTTCTATTCAAGTTGTCAAGTCAAATCAATAGATATAACTAAGCCTGTAATTCTAAGTACTATTCATAATCTATTAATGTCAAATTACTTGTAAATTAATTCTTATTACAAGTCACAAATTATTTATGTCACAACAATTGAAATTTATCAATGTCCCTAAATCAGTTATTTAAGTATTCTGTCAAGTCAAAGACTCTATATTTATTTTCCACAGAATTTAATATTCTTCACACTATTTAATTTTAACTATTAATTATTTTCTATCAAAGTATTTTAATTGTTAAAGATGATATATCTTAATCACCTTAACTATTCAACAATTCAGACAGTTAATGCTTTTAATCACTTTCATTTCAAAATGTCGGCTGATTTAAGATGCCGGCCGTTTTTTAATTCAAAGTGGCCGCTCTTGTCAACAACCTGAATTTCCTTTCATAATAAATGACAAATCTCTCAAATAAATGAACTCAACTATAACAAGGACCTATCAAAAGCTTCAATTTTTCAACTTTAATTTCGAATCTTTAAATATCAAAATAAACTTTAAAATCTTTAATAACTTTCTGTTACAATTGAAACTGGTGCGGTCAATAAATCAAAAATCACAGCATATTTATGTTTTTTCGTCATAAACCATATACGTTAATCCATATATATTTTAAGACAACAAACGAAATGCAGTGTCTGTAAATAGAAATAATTATTAACATTATAATTTATTTGCATTCCTGCATCGATTTATAATTAGAGTTTCTGCAGCGCAATACTAACTATAATAATATAATTTATTTAATTTAAAATTTATAATTACCTATTTGTAATCTTGAATTTTCACTCAAATTATGTCACAAAAAATTTTATTAATCCAATTGAATCAATTATATTAACAAAGTTAATTATTAACGTAATATTCTAGGCAAATTTTGTAATTAATAAAACAATTTGATAAAAAATTAAACATCTAAAAAATACAATAAATATTCCTAAATAATAAAAAACACGTAAATGAAAGAGATTGAATAATATCTGAATGCGTGCACAAGAATATCAATGCTAATCAAGATATGAATCAGACATAGTTTCTAACTAAAATTATAAAGAGATACTGATTTTTGAGGCATGAGATCTAGACAATAAGTGTTCTAACTAAATTTACAGAGCACGACAAAATAACTCCTAACAGTATGAGATCCAGACAATATCATGAATGAAGTTAGTGTTTGGGTCCAGAATTATTTGTAAATTAATAATACTAATCGAATAAAAAAAATTCTGTAAAATATTTTACTTCAGATTAACTATATTTAAGGGTAACCAAACCATATCCTTTTTTCTTTTAAAGAAATAATCAGTAGCATTGAACAGGATAGTAATTATTTATTTAAAATAATTTAAATAGAAAATTCTTGACTTTGAGTTTAAATAATAATATATATATATTTTTATTTTATTAATCTTAGAACTATTATAATTTGAAACTACTTATTAAAGATTTTGAAAACTGAATAAACTTCAATGTAACAAGATCAATACGATTACGACCAATTCATGTTTAATCGTTATAATTCATAAAGCTATTAAAAGCATACCTACATAATTTATAATATAACAAGAATTACATAAGCAAATTCACACAACACACACATACATAAAAATAACTCATGCACTTCATATATATAAATATATATAAAAAATATATCATAAATCAAATTACAACAATTATATAAGAATTTAATCACCAAACTTTTAAACTATTGAAATACAAGCATAAATAGTTATATTTATTTATTTCTTTCCACACATGAAAAGTACTACAATACTATTTTTTAAAACATACACAATGTGAACACTGGATGAGGACAATTTACTATTTTAGTTAGCAAACTACATGAGTGTTGTTGCGAAGATACTAATAGCGTTAAATGTTTTAGCAGAGAGCCTGTCTGAATGTGTTTAGGAGAAGGAGGGAAGTATAAGAAGTAAGATCAGGGATCGAGGATATGATGAGGGTTTTTTGTAGAATTGTATAACTTTTTAGATATTGCCAGGTTTCTTATTGATCTATTGTATAGAAGATAGTTTTTGAAGGCCAGAAAGATTTTCAGTAGCGAAGACATAGAAGAGAAGTTACGACACTTTTAGTATCGATGAAGCCCGCTCCAAAACCACGTGTCGATAAGAGAATATCTGCAACGATTTCTAAGCTGAATGAAAATTAGAACAGTTAGATGAAAAGAAACGAGATTTTGCCTTTGTTTTGCCGATATTTTGAAGATTTGCACGGACCAAGCAACGACGAACCATGAATATATGAGAGAGAGAAAATTAGTAGAAAAAAAAAATAGAAAAACAAATAGCAAAAAAAAATAAACGAAAAATATAAAGACAAAACAGCTAAAAAGCAGACAAAAAGCGATAAAATAATAATATAACAAAGATAAAATTTAAAAGAAATAAGATTAGAAAAGTAAAGAGACGAAACATCGACTTATCAAATTTCCGACGAATAAATGCAGAAAAAAGAAAAAAAAAACAAAAAAAAAAAAAATAAGAACAGAATATGGAAAAAATAAGTTGGAGAGAAAATAATTAAAATTAAGAAAAAATAGTTGACTCCCGTTCAGATTACCCGCTAGGAGCAAGCGTGGCTGTATTCATAGAGAGCAGACTCGTGCGTGACACATAGAGTCAGTGGTCTTCAAGAATGCGTTGGGAACGATACCTGAATGTGTGTGCGGTTCTTTAATTAGCGTGCTCCAGGTCCCGTTAGCATCCCTAGAATTTCCGATCTCCGCTCCCTCCCCACCTAAATCCGTAGACGAGGACCCAACAGTTCCAGCTTTTGTGTGCCATTGAATCCCAACACACCTAGAATGACTCAATGTATCTTTAATAGTATATAATAATATATATTATATAGTAAAATATATAAATATATCATTCCCTATAGTTATATATATATATTTATATATATTACTATCCCTACCTTATATATATATAATATACCTATTATATATAAATAAACTTTATTACTAATATATATAATATATATACTACTACTATCCTATACTATACTATATAATATATCTACTATATATATATACTAATAACTACTAATATATTAATATAATATAGTTGCCATCATCTTTACTCTATATATACTCTTATCATATACTCATTTACTCATCATATTTGCATTAAAATTTCAGTTCTGCCAGAAATGTAATCCCAAATATTATAGTGGCTAGAAATTTTGTAATGATACTTTCCTATTAACTATAAAGAAATGCTAAAAATAAACTTAAAATGATATTTCAATACTTTAAAATCTTAATATATAATATTATATACTATTATATCATATATATATATATATATATTCTAATATGTAGAATATTTAATATAGTTATATATTATACTTATAACTATTATTAACACGATTTAGATAAAAATCATTATATTACAGATTTTCGTCATAAAATTAACCTCACAAAATTGTTTACAAATGCATCTTTTGCAGATGGTGATGGAATTTCTTTTAATTATCTCAGTTTATACAGATTCATATTTAATAGAATTGTAAATATGGGCCACACGAAATAAATAAACGTAGAATTCCACCAACCTTAATACAAACGCCACTTTATAAACATTGGAAAATCCATCCACCGAGAGAATACTGGAAAGTCAAAATATTGGATAGTATGGAGAATCCCAGCTATTTTCGACTAGAACATGGCACACCAAAATAAGTTTTCGAACAACATCACAAAAAAAAGAAGATCGAGCGTGAACAAGTGATGTTTGAGGAAAACTTTCTTCCCCAAAAACCTTTGCCATATCACATGACTAATCACAGGACAATTTCAGAATATTAAAATTTACCTCAATGAGATATCAGTACATTTCACCATCTGCAGACGCAGGCATCCATAGACTTGTCCCATCTCAACAAAACTATCTTCTATTTCTAGTAGAAATTATTTTATTGTTAAGAGAGATTTACCAATTCATACAGTACAATTCGAGATCTTAGTATTCAGAAGTTATCTAAGATGATCAGAATATTACTACAGATGTGGCCTAGTTAAAATACTTCAACAAGCTTTATTTCTCTTAAACTACTACAATAGCTTAACGGACGCAGTTTGAACCAATGGATATATGTCCAATCTGCAATATATATATATTATTATAATATATCTATACAGAATATACCTTATATACATATATATATTATCTTAGTATTATCAAATACTTATACTAAATTATTATACCTATACCAAGCTATATAATACTATATATATAATATAGTATATATTATTATTTTTTTACTTATAATATATATATTAATATACTATAATATACTACTAATAGTAAAGGATATATATATATATAATATTAATATATATAATATATATCATATATCTCATATACGATAATTATCATAAAGTTCTCCATTCCCTGTTTTATGGTATTTAAGGTCAGTATATATTCTTATCATTTAAACTTATATTTTATATTATTTTGCTTCTTATTTTAACGCGCTAGCAGTTCAAAGTCTAGTTTAGTATTTAGTTTTTATTTAGTTATTAAATTATGTACGATTTATAATCGTTTGTGCGCTAGCTTATGTTTTCTAATACTCCATTTCAGTGTTAAAAATCTAAAACAGAATAACATTGTGACCATCGCCCCGTAATTTTTGAGCGGAAATTGCAACGTTAACAACTTTACAATTATGCCATTTCTAGGAACTCGCTTTATTCGTTAATTAAGGAGATATTACATTCAAATATACAAAAATTATTTATAAAACAATTATTAATGAATTCCCAATTTGATGCCTGGTGAGCTTGGGAGGGTGAATTTCCAAATTACTTGGAGTTCAACACATCTGAACCCAGCCATTTTAAGTACTTAATTTTAATGAATAGAGAGTTAATGAAATTAAGTTGTAGAAACGTAAATTCTAACCACAATGACTAATATAAAAGTACTAAACATGTACATTGAAAGTTCACCTTTATATACTTTATCACAAAGAGTATACTTGGCGTTGAAGATATAAACTTGAGCACCCCAATAGAATTTTTTTTTTATTAAATATTCTAACTCTTTCATTCATTATTTACATAGAATATGCTTTAATTTATAGTTTTCAATTTTTAACTTGATATTCTGATTTATTATTCTGTTACTCTAGCATACTATGTGTATGGACATATATATGGGTTTATTGTTTGTAATTATGTTTTTTTTAATAATACAAATTTTGCATCTTAGACTATTTGGCAATATTTTTGGGGTTCTGCAGTAAAATTTGGAGACAAAGGAGTCCTAGATAATTTTAGTTTTAGCGTAAGTTTTATGACATGGTAAGGAGGACTCCAAGACTCTATTAATGCTCCAGGAGAGTTGGATTTGACATCATTAAGATGAGGGTGTGATCCTCGAATCAATGGGCAGTATGCAGGACACCATGCCACAATGGGAGAAGATCTAGCAATAATATTCACATTTCCAGATCATCCGACAGCAGGCTCGAAAAGATCTCAACAAGTTTATGGGGTTTCGATGAGGCGAGGTAAGTTATGACGGATCCTAACGCCTACACGCACTCTTCAATAAGTCCGACGTAACTGCTTCCTTTATCGAAAACGTAAGTTCCTACATCCAGCTTGGTATAAATTCTTCTATAAATTACCTCACTATGGTGATGTTTCTATGTTTTTCAAGGGAAGCAGAGATAACGGAGAGACCTATCAATCAATGTTAAAAGTTACTTATAGCTTTTGCATTAGGCATTTTAGAATGTAATTGGTACGAAATAAGGCAAATTTGGTCGATAAGTTTCATATGGAGGCTTATTTTGCGAAAAGATTTAGATCTCCCTTTGTACAAATTGCTACATACTTTGGCATATTTTCCATAAAAGCAGCTTTTTAGAGCCTAGAGTTTCTTAACAACCACAAAGCCCAAAGAGTGAGATAAGAATAAGGAGAAGTAAGGATTCTTGAACAGAACGTGGTGAAAGTTAGAATAGATTCTTCAGACGACTAGTGGACCAATATTCCTTAACTAATAAGCTTTTGTAAGCTTAAGACCTGTATTTTCTTGGTTATTTAAATCTGAAGTTGTACATCAAGTTCTTGTGCTGCTTGCAGTATTTTTAGTCATTCTTACACTGGAAAAGGCTAAATCTTCATTGGCGGAAATT
>JABUQX010016921.1:17500-27500 GCA_015478945.1 Trachelipus rathkii | reverse complement strand
TTTTTTTATATTTTTTTTATTTTTTTTATTATTATTTTTTTTTCATATTTGTAATAAACTTTATACGCTGATTCCAAATATGTAATTGGTTTTTCTGTAATGTTTTTATTGTGTGAATTTAATTTTGAAAAAAAATGTATTTTTTGTTTTTTTTGTTTTTTTACATTTCTGTATTAAGCTTTATACGCTGATTTCAAATATGTAATTGGTTTTTCTGTGAGTGTCGTACTTTTCGAGATATTCCATTTTTAAAACAATATTTAACAAAAATGTGATTTTTAAAAATATTTAAAAATACTTCGAACTTTTGAATCATGTCCGTTACCACTTAAATTCATTGTTGGTATCAATATAGTAGCAATATATAACAAAAAAAAGAAAAAAAAATTCAAAATTGCATTTGGTGTATAAAACAGAAAAGGGTCTATAATATATATATATATATATATAATATATATATATATATATAATATATATATATATATATAAATATAATATATAAAAAAAAAATATATATATATATATATATATATATATATATATATATATATATATATATATATATATATATATATATATATATATATATTAGTGTAATGTATGTATGTATATAATGTAATGTGTGTATGTATAAGAATGCGCAGCTCACATGGACTTGAAGTGTAGAAGGGAACGAGTGTTAAAAAGGAAATGACTTTTAAATAAAAATAAAATAAATAAAAAAAGTTTGTGTCATAATAGCATTGACAGCTCGTATTTTATTTAGCCAGATTGTGACTCGGCAACTTTTCATCGCAACACACCACACACATACCAGAACACACACACCCTCAACTCACACACACCACACACACACACAAACACACACACCACACACACACAACACAACAAACACACAATGCACATATCACACCATCATATATATATATATATTATATAATATTATATATTATATATAATATATAATATATATATATATATATATATATATATATATATAGTATATACTATACTAATATTATATATATAATAAAATGCTGGTAATCTTATGTTGATTTTTTTAAAAGCAATCCTCCGTTATGATCCTTTGTAAATAAATACTAAATAGGGCTCTCTATTCATGATTTTCTCTCCCACTCGTAAAGGATCTATATTTATATTTATGACCTATTTCACCAAATAATTTTTCATTCATGAAATGCTACTCACTACTCAATGGCGCAAAAACGAATCTTTAGCTCGAATTCAAACGCGGGTTGCGGGCAGCAGAAATCTAAATTTTGCTTTCTTTTGTGATTGCGGGCCTCTGAACGAATTTCTTTCCTGCTTTGATTCCCGCTGAGCAGAAACTAGAACGCAGGTTGCGGGTCGATAAGACGAAGCTTGAACGCAGCATGACAAACACTGGTTGGAAGTACTAAACCTTTTCTTAAGGTCAAACCTTCGCTTTGTGTTGTTTAAGAGTTTTCATCTTTTTTTTTTTTCCTGAGATCATTATCCTGTGGTGTATATTTGAATATCATCGAAATGAGTATTATTATTACTTTATTTGGAAGGATTCCTATGTGCAGGAAGGGCGTATAGCCCTTAAATGCATGTATATATTATAATATTACACACTTTTTTCCCAAACCTATTTTTTTTAGGGTCATTCTAAAGCGAACAATTAAAGAATAGGCTTAGTGACTTACCCTCCTGACTGTATCCTTCCTGTCCAGTTCTATAAAATTGTGTCTTAAATCTTGCGTGACTGACTGATTCCATAAACTGTTTTGTCTTTGTTTTTTATTTCTTGCCTTACTTCAATTTTAATTAGGTAAATTATTCCAACCTAAATAGGCTATAAAGCTCATCATTTCTATATTGGCAATATTACATTCCGTCATCTTAGCACTGAGTGGAATACTTTTGTTTCATAGTATAGAAAGTACCAGTCTGTTTCAAAGTTTTAAATGGAAATAAAATAAAAAAAACAACAATAACAAAATAATCCACTTTAACTTTAAATAGATATAATAGTGTGTGTCCTTTGTCTTTTCCCCTTAAGTTTTATAATCTTTTAAATATGTTCGTTCATTATTAGTGCTTTATTTTTAACCCAGAAGATGAAGAAGAAAATTAGCGGAATCGTTGCGGGAAAAACTGCTCAATAAATAAGAAGACGACAACTCGATATATATATATATATATATATATATATATAATTATATAATAATATATATATATATATATATAATATATAAATTATATATATATATATAATATATATAATATATATATATATATATTTGGTTTACATCTTTACAAAGATACTTCGAAAAAGATTTCCTTTTTCGTAAATGCAGATACCATTTGTATATCTTCCTCCCTCTCCCCAAGACTACACCTTATGAACCGTTTCTTTTTTTTCCACTAAGATGTGGTCGGTTTTCTTAATTTTTGGCAAAAAAGGTCATCTCTCAAACAAAGCTTCTCTGGTACAAAACAAATTGGATAAAGATTAATTCTCTTTTTCTTATCTTTAGAACGTTTCTATAAATTTAACCTTTGTCCCTCTGGAACATAAAATCTTTCCTTTTTTTTTCTTCTCCTATTTTGACTAAGAACCGATTTTTGTTTCTAGACCCACGTGTTTGTCCTTCGAGAAACTTCTAATAAAAGCACCACTCAGGTCTCCCCATCACTTTTCAACGCCCCATCTACATGACGTAGTAAGATATTGTTCCCATTTTCTAAGGTTAAACAGGTTCATTTTATTTGGGGCGTCTCCTCAAGTTCACAAAAACACAGTTCACATAAACCGCTTAACAACAAGTTGTTTCAAGAACAAGGGTTGTCTAGAACATGGACTTATTTTAAAAAAATGAATGTACTTTTTTTTTTTAAAGATTAATTGCTGAAAAATAAAATAAAAAGGTTTAACAACTCAAGAGTAAAGGTTGTGCTTGCTTATTTTCTATTACTCTCTTTTTTTTATGCTTTTAGTAATAAAAATAAGTAGGTCACAAACTCACCCCATATGTAGGGTCGCTGTCCTTACATATGTTTATGCAAATAACTTGCAGTTGTTACAGTTATAGATTGGATCAACGCAGGAATATGTGGGTGAAGGGTAGAACTATTGATCCTATATCACTTACTTTTGAGATAAGTGTAAAATAATTTTTCTGGTGAAAATCCTCAAAACCTGTCACAAAGTATCCTCAGGAAGAAGAAGAAGAAGAAGAAGAAGAAGAAGAAGAAGAAGAAGAAGAAGAAGAAGAAGAAGAAGAAGAAGAAGAAGAAGAAGAAGACTGTTCTCTACATTAAAATAAATGTATTCTAGTTTTGACCCCAAATATTTTAACAATGAAATAAAAAGTTTTTTATATTCCACTTATTTATTTAATAATTATCTCCATTGACTTCTCTGCCATTTGTTTGGTTATGAGGAATTCCCTGAGGCGCAAAAAAAAAGAAAAAAAAAAAAAAAAAAAAGAAAAAAAAACAGAAGTAACGGGAACAAAAAACCGCGACGAGAGTTGCACGGGCTTAGAAAGCCCTCATCATGTTTAGACGCTTGCAAAATTGTCTTCAATTTATTGCCTAAATTAGGCCCGCATGCTTAGAAAATCCGCCCTCAAGCAGGGTCTCTTTGAATTAACTTTTAAATGAGATCATGGAGGAGAAACTAGAGAGAGAAACATTCGCCTTTAGCTATTTGTTTGCTTTTATTTGTTTGCCTTTATTTGTTTCCTTTTATTTGTTTCCTTTTATTTGTTTATTTGTTTTGTATTGTTGTTTCTTTTCTTTAGCTTTTATCACCGAATACATGATTATTTGCATGCAAAATAGAGGCAATAACTTTGGTCCTCGCTTTAATATATACCTGGTCAGCGTTTAGTATAGCCGTCATATGTATCTTAAACTATTAATGCTACAGTAAACGGAATACATTGGTGGGAAATGCTGGTCCAATTTTAGTGCGGAAAATGTAAAAAAAAAAAAAAAAAAAAAAAAAAATTATATCTCAAAACTAACAATAGCTACAGCGAAAGGGAATTCATTTTTGGAATCTTGTAAAATTTCACATATGAAAATGCTTTATACGGCACACTAGGGGGCTCGAAGCCGACGGGGGACATAGGGGGGGACGTTTCCATACCCCGTAGGGGAGGGGCGGAGGGAACCCCCGCGACAACGCCAAATACCAAAGACCGGGGTTTCCGGAGACCCTCCCCGGAGGGGGGGAATTAGTCCTACCCCGTAGTTCCCACGGAGGCCGAGAGACCCCGACTCCTGGCCATCGGTGCGGTATACCCTTGGGGTTTTCCTTTAAGTAAAAAAAAAAAGCAAAATTTGAATAGAAAGTCTATTTAATTAAACCGAGAAAACATAAAAGGTCTCTTTTACCATGATTAATCAATTTACTATGATTAATCATTTTACTATGATTATTAACATAATTTATTTTTATTTTTATTTTTTATTACATTTTCCTATGTGAAATTTTACTCTAGATTCCAAAAATGTATTCCCTTTTCCTGTAACTATTGTATTTTATATATATATATGAGTATATATTTTTTTTTTTTTTTTTTTTTTTTTTTTTTTTTTTTTTTTTACATTTTCCGCACTAAAATTGGACCAACATTCCACCAAAAGTATTCCGTTTTACTGTAGCATTAATAGTTTTAAGATACATTATGACGGTTATAACTAAACGCTTGCCAATATATATATAATATATATATTATATATATTATATAATATATATATATAATATATTTATATATATATATTATATATATATATATATATATATATATATATATATATATATAATATTAAATATAAATATATATATATATATATATATTTATATATATATATATTATATATATACGGTATATATTAAAGGCGAGTGACCAAAGTTTTATTGTCATCTATTTGCATGCAAAATAATCATGTATTCGGTGATTAAAAGCTAAAGAAAGAAACAAGTAATATAAGAATTAAAGATAAAAGGTAACAAATAAAGGAACAAATAAGGCAACGAATAAAGCAAACAAGATAGCTAAAGGCGAATGTTTTCTCTCGCTAGTTTCTCCTCCATGATCTCATTAAAAGTTATCAAAGAGATCGCCTCTTGAGGGCGGATTTTCTAAGCAATGCGGGCCTAATTTAGGCAATAAATTGAAGACAATTTTTTGGATTATGGTTGAATTTTTTTTCAGCCCGTGCAACTCTCGTCGCGGTTTTTGTTCCCGTTATTCTGTTTTTTTTCTTTCTTTTTTTTTTTTTTGCTTCATTGACGCTGCGCACGGGAAAGGTATTTTCATAACCAAACAAATGGCAGAGAAGTCAATGGAGATAATTATTAAATAAATAAGTGGAATATAAAAAACTTTTTATTTCATTGTTAAAATATTGGGGTCCTATTCATGAAATACATCTTATTTTTAATGTAGAGAACAGTCCTTCTTCTTCTTCCTTCTTCTTCTTCTTCTTCTTCTTCTTCTTCCTTCTTCTTCTTCTTCTTCTTCTTCTTCTTCTTCTTCTTCTTCTTCCTGAGTATTTATTTTGATACTTTGGGTGACCTCTTTCCATTTCATGTTGAAACAAAATTTATTTTACACACTTATCTCAAAAGTAAGTGATATAGGATCAATAGTTCTACCCTTCACCCACATATTCCTGCGTTGATCCAATCTATAACTGTAACAACTGCAAGTTATTTGCATAAACATATGTAAGGACAGCGACCCTACATATGGGGTGAGTTTGTGACCTACTTATTTTTATTACTAAAAGCATAAAAAAAAGAGAGTAATAGAAAATAAGCAAGCACAACCTTTACTCTTGAGTTGTTAAACCTTTTTATTTTATTTTTCAGCAATTAATCTTTAAAAAAAAAAAGTACATTCATTTTTTTAAAATAAGTCCATGTTCTAGACAACCCTTGTTCTTGAAACAACTTGTTGTTAAGCGGTTTATGTGAACTGTGTTTTTGTGAACTTGAGGAGACGCCCCAAATAAAATGAACCTGTTTAACCTTAGAAAATGGGAACAATATCTTACTACGTCATGTAGATGGGGCGTTGAAAAGTGATGGGGAGACCTGAGTGGTGCTTTTATTAGAAGTTTCTCGAAGGACAAACACGTGGGTCTAGACAAAAATCGGTTCTTAGTCAAAATAGGAGAAGAAAAAAAAAGGAAAGATTTTATGTTCCAGAGGGACAAAGGTTAAATTTATAGAAACGTTCTAAAGATAAGAAAAAGAGAATTAATCTTCTTCCAATTTGTTTTGTACCAGAGAAGCTTTGTTTGAGAGATGACCTTTTTGCAAAATTTAAGAAAACCGACACATCTTAGTGAAAAAAAAGAAAGGTTCATAAGGTGTGTTTGGGGAGAGGCGGAAGAGATACAAATGGTATTATTATTATCTGTATTTACGAAAAAGGAAATTTTTTCGAAGTATCTATTGATTAAGAGTCAATATATATATATATATATTATATATATATATATATATATATATATATATATATATATATATAGTATATAATATATTATATATATATCATATATATCATATATATATATATATATATATATCGTTTCGTCTTCTATTTATTGGCAGTTTTCGCAACGATTCGCTAATTTTCTTCTCATCTTCTGGGTTAAAAATAAAGCACTAATAATGAACGAACATATTTAAAGATTATAAAACTTAGGGAAAAGACACGACACACACTATTATATCTATTTAAAGTTAAAGTGGAATTTTGTATTGTTTTTTTTTATTTTCCATTTAAACTTTGAACAGACTGGTACTTTCTATACTTTTAGTTATTGATGAATTCCGAATCTTTAGAGATGACGGAATGTAATATTACGATTGTTCGAGGATTTGGAAGTATTTTACTTATTTGAAAAATGTCGAAAAAGCGCCCACTTACAGAAGGCAAGTAAGGCAAGAAATAAAAAACAAAGACAAAACAGTTTATGGAATCAGTCAGTCACGCAAGATTTAAGACACAATTTTATAGAACTGGACAGGAAGGATACAGTCAGGAGGGTAAGTCACTAAGCCTATTCTTTAATTGTTCGCTTTAGAATGACCCTAAAAAAAATAGGTTTGGGAAAAAAGTGTGTAATATTATAATATATACATGCATTTAAGGGCTATACGCCCTTCCTGCACATAGGAATCCTTCCAAATAAAGTAATAATAATACTCATTTCGATGATATTCAAATATACACCACAGGATAATGAACTCAGGAAAAAAAAAAAAGATGAAAACTCTTAAACAACACAAAGCGAAGGTTTGACCTTAAGAAAAGGTTTAGTACTTCCAACCAGTGTTTGTCATGCTGCGTTCAAGCTTCGTCTTATCGACCCGCAACCTGCGTTCTAAGTTTCTGCTCAGCGGGAATCAAAGCAGGAAGAAATTTCGTTCAGAGGCGCGCAAATCACAAAAGAAGCAAATTTAGATTTCCTGCTGCCCGCAACCCGCCGTTTGAATTCGAGCTAAAGATTCGTTTTTTGCGCCATTTGAGTAGTGAGTAGCATTTCATGAATGAAAAATTATTTGGTGAAATAGGTCCCATAAATGTAAATATAGATCCTTTACGAGTGGGAGAGAAAAATCATGAATAGAGAGCCCTAATTTAGTTAATTTATTTACAAAGGATCATAACGGAGGATTGCTTTTTAAAAAAATCAACATATAGCTTACCAGCATTATATTATATATATATATATAATATATATATATATTATATATATATATATATATATATATAATATATATATATATATATATAATATATATATATAATATATATATATATATATAAATATGTTGGTGTGTGTGTGGGTGGTGTGTGTGGTGTGTGTGTGTTGTGTGTGTGTGTGTGTGGTGTGTGTGGTGGTGTGTTGTGTGAAGTGAGGGTGGTGTGTTCTGTGTAATGTGTGTGTGTGTGTGCGATGACGCGGAGAAAAAACGAAAGAAATACGAGCTTGTCGATGTATATGACACAAACTTTTTTTATTTAATTTTATTTTTATTTAAAAGTTCACTAAATTTTTTAAACACTCGTCCCTTCTACCTTCAAAGTCCATGTACACCTGCACACACCCATACAATACACACATACATACATACATACATACATACACTATATATATATAATATATATATATATATAATTATATATATATATATTATAATATATATATTTATATATATATATATAATATATATATATATATATATATATATATATATATATATATATATATATATATATATATATATATATATATATATATATATATATATAGGCCCTTTTCTGTTTTTCCACAATGGTCAATTTTGAATTTTTTTTTTTTTTTTTTTATATATTTGTTACTATCTTTGTAAACAAAAGAATTTCCTTCGTACGGACATGATTCAAAGTTCGAAGTATTTTTAAATAATTTTTAAATAATCAATATTTTTTGTAAATATTTGTTTTAAAATGGAATATCTCGAAAAGTACGAAACACCCACTCATCAACAATTACATATTTGGAATCAGCGTATAAAGCTTAATACAGAAATGTAAAAAAAAACAAAAAAACAAAAAAATACATTTTTTTTTCATAAATTAAATATCTCAAAAAGTACGACACTTACAGAAAAACCAATTACATATTTGAAATCAGAGTAGTTAAAGTTATTACAATATGTAAAAAAAATAATAATAAAAAAAATAAAAAAAAAAAAAAAAAAATAAAAAATTAGGGGGCCTCGAGCCGACGGGGGACAGAGGGGGGGACGTTTTCCATACCCCGTAGGGGAGGGGCGGAGGAACCCCCGCGACACCCAAATACCAAAGAGCGGGGGTTCCGGAGACCCTCCCCGGAGGGGGGGAATAGTCCTACCCTGTCGTTCCCCCGGAAGGCCGAGAGACCCCGACTCCTGCCATCTTTGCGGTTTACCCTTGGGTATTCCTTTATTTAAAAAAAAAAAAAAAAAAATTTTAAGTTTACTTGCAAAGTATGATCAGATATATTTTTTTAATCAATGTCCCGTTACCACTGAAATTCATTGTTGATAACAGAAATAGTAAGAAATAAATAAAAAAAAAAAAAAAAAAATTCAAAACTGACCATTGTGTAAACAGAAAAGGTCCTATATATATATATATATATTAGTATAACTATATATATATTATATATATATATATATCATTTATATATATTATTATATATATATATATATATATATATATTATATATATTATATATATATATATATATATATATATAATATATATATATATATATATTAGGGGTGTACCGAAACTGAAATTTTCAGTTCCGGTTGGAACCGGAATTTTTCTATTTATCTCCCTTTTAAGTTTATATTCTACACTACACACACACACCACACACACACACACACACACACACTACAACACACACCACACAACACACACACTACACACACACAACAACACACACACAACACACACACAACACACACCACACACACACATATCTATATATTTATATATATTATATATATATATATTATATATATATATATATATATTATATAATAATTATATATATATAACTATTATATATATATATTATATATATAATATATATATATGATTCGGTAGCGGAAAATTTTTAGCACTTTTTTAGAATTTTTGATATATTGCCCACTGTGTTGACAAAAGAGAGCCGTCGATTTATTTAGGTATTTTTTCAGAATAACATTTTCAATAAACTCCATGCCAGACTGATGTAAAGTTATCAACAATATGGTAGTTAGGTAGAGTGGGTTCTTAACTGGATAAAATTTTGGTTTGACTAACAGAAGTCAATGTACTTCTTAAATGGTCATATTTTACATCCCACATTGAAGCTGGTGAAAAGTTGCATTTTTGCCAATAGTTTTATGATGGGTACTTCTTGTTTTCTAAATTATGTAAATTAAAAAAAGTGGGTTGATAAGTGT
>JABUQX010016921.1:5000-12500 GCA_015478945.1 Trachelipus rathkii | reverse complement strand
ACGACTAGGTTTTTCAAAGCATAGGTTCTTTGATAAAACCAAAATGAAGCTACATTATTTGGTCAATGGATAAGGCGAGTTGTAAACTTGAATTAATCATTTATTTCGGATGCAAAACACAATATTTGGAAATATAAAGAAAAACAAAGTATACGTCGTACGACAACTAAAATAAATATTTTGGGAAATTAGTATACAAAAATGGGAAAAAATAATTGAGATGGTTGAACCTGATGGTTATCAACAATTTTTTTGATGTTTGGTTCCATCGATGTGAGTAACAACCGCAAATCGCCGCGTTCAGTGATTTGTAGATTGTTCCTTTTTTTCGTTAGAAGATTTGAGACTGTACTGAAACCTCTTTCAACTAAATAAGATGGAAAAGCAATAAAGAATTTTCTAGCCACCTGGCATAATTCATGATACAATGTAGGTATTTGATTTTGTAACCAAAAGTTTTGATAACCTTCTTTGAATTTAAATTTCAGCTTTTCATTGGATGTCAGTTCAATAAGTTGCTCTTGCAAGCTGACGTCAGTTTCTTCTGTAGAAGAATAGGGGTCCAAGATCCAATTTGGTATTTGAAGTGTGAAGATATCTTCAAAACAAGATATAAAATTTTTGTGAAAAGCCTCCAAATGATCGCAATATGAAATGAGGTCTTTATTGCTATATCCGTCGGTTGCTAATTTTGGAAATTGCGAAAGTTGTGACCTGCCCATATTTTGTTTGTATATTTGAGCTTAACCACAAAGCATGAAATGATTATTTTTGTTAAGCAAAGAGAGTTTTTGAATATTGATGAGGGGAATGAAAATATGTCCCCTACAAGTCTTTCTACAATGTTTGTTTTGTACCAAATTTGCTCTTAACACTGGATCTTTTGTTTTAAGAAATTCCAACACAGAACAACACGTTGAGAATCACTGCAGCAAAGTATGGATAACTATCCGATTTGTTTTCGAACATAAGTCCACGACCCATATATATATATATCTATAACTATATATATATATATATTACTATTATATCTATATAATATATATATATTATACTTATATATATATATAATAATAGCTATATTAGTAATATATATATATATATACTATATATAGATATATATATATATATTATTATTATAGTATAAATATATATATATATATATATCATATATTATATATATATGGGTTATATTATATTAGTATATATATTATATATATAAACTAATATATATATTATTAAATATATATTATATACTAATATATATATATATATAATATATATAATATATATATATAATACTATATATATATATATATATACTTTATTACTTATATCAGGGGCAAATTCTGTGCGTAAAATGTGTTGAAGCATGCGGGAGAGTTATAATTAATACCTCTATGTCCCTGATGCAACCATTCACTATATATATATATATAATTATATATACCTTATTATATATATATATAGTATATATATACATATATATTATATTATATACTATATATAATATATAACATATATACGGTACGTATATATATATATATATACTAAATATTATATATAATTATTATTATAATATATATATTATAAATTGAAATTACAAAGCTTACATACTTGCAAATATAATATTGAGTAGTGAATTATTGTAACGACTCTTCACTTGAAGATAATAAACTCTGCCATCTTTGTTCTTCTTTAAGAAACTTTTTTATCGCATTCACTTTTATATTTGCGGTCCCTATCACGTTGGATGCTCGAGAATGCAAATTAAATACACATTTGAATTTATTCCGTAATAGTAGCGTTAGGGAGGAACAATTAATTATGAGCATCTTCTACTCTCAAATCACTTTTATTTTACTGAACAATCAAAAGTTTCTTTTATTATTTTTCCTTTAAGCATGCGTCGCATGCTAAGCAAGCAATAAGGATTCGTCACTGATAATACATATATATATATATATATCACTAATTATATATATATATATACTATACTATATATATATATATATATATATTATATATCATGATATCATGTCTTTTATTCCCTGTCCATATCATTATCGCTAACGATTGCATGAATCCGAACACATTTAAGAAAAATCAAAATAAAACTATTGTCAAAATAAAATTGTATTGTAATAAAAGATCTTCACACCCTTTTAAAAATATTTTTAAAAAAAATATTAAAATTAACACATAAAATCTCTTATAAAACCTTACTTATTTAACTTAACCTTATTTAACCTAATCCAACCTTAAATTTATAAATTTATTTCACTTTCCATCCTTTCAATAAACAAAGACAACAAGTTATATAAATATACATGAAAATAATTTCAACTATTGTCACTATACGCACACCGTTCAACATTCTTGTGAGATAACGCTAACTATGGAAAAAAATTGACGTCAGCTTCAAGGGACAGAGATAATGTTCCTGTTTCTATTACTATATATACTAATATATATAAGATATACTATATTATTTATAATAATATACTATATATATATAACTATCATCTATATTACTATATATATATCGATATCCCAAAACTTTACATACGGGCGCCAGACTCGTATTATCAAAAACTACGACTGGTACCAGGAAGGACAGATAAGATATTTGGAATCAGCGTATGAAAATTAGTAAACGGAAAATGTAAAAAAAAAAATAATAAAAAAAAAAACATTTTTAGGGGGGCGAGCCGAATGGAACAGAGGTGGGGGGGCGACAAAGTTCCCCGTCTTCCAACCGTTGAGGCCGAACAGAACTTTCGACTTCATTGCCATCTATGCGATTTACCTTTACGGTATTCCTTTAGTTTTAAAAAAAAAATTGCGCACCAGAGATATCTCGAAAACTAAGATACTTACCAAAAAATTATTTTAACTTACATAAGTTTTAAAGTCTTATTTATTTTTGCCTTTGTTAATCTAAAAGCTCTCTCTCTCTCTCTCTCTCTCTATATATTATATATTATATATATTATATATATATATATATACTATATATATATATATATATATATAATCATAGTATACTACATATATATATATATACCTGTATATATATATATATATATAATAATATATTAGATATATATATATATATATAATATATATATATATATATATAGATATATATATATATATATATATATATATATATATTCTTACTCACGTAAGTAATTAGTAAAATTTATCATGCTTTGCTTTTGTTTTGCTTTTTCGGGCAAATTCTTTAATGAATCTCACAAAATTTGGTTCCTTCAATAGTTCCCGTCACTTTCGATGCATGTGAATAAATCGCCAAAAATCTATATTTTCATATACAAATCATCTCTATTATTTTTGAACATAAAATATGTGCTACACGCATAGACCATCTAAATATGACCCATAAGAGAATGATAATGTCAGTCAAATATATCATTGGTCACGTTCTCAGAACTATTTGATACCTCCATTACATAATAAAGTTAAGATTATAAAGCAAGTCACGATTTTGGGACAAAATTAACCATAGTTTTTTTACCTTCATAAGATAATTTTCAATTATACTATTTGCAAAATTAAAGGTTTAACTTTCTCTATTCAACAGAAATAAATTCGTAAATTTTTTTCTTTTGAAGGGGGAAAAAAAAAAATAAACAAGACAAAAAAATTTTTTTTCGGGTTCGAATAAATTGGGGGGGAAATTATGAATTTTGTGTAATTCAAAATTTGTCTTCACTCAAATTCCACTCTGTGGCATATACTATATATATTTATTATATATAATATATATTATATATATATATATTATATATATATATATATATATATATATATATAATATATATATATATTATAATATATATATATATATATATAGTATTATATTATATATAATATATAAATATTATATATATATGATATATATATATATTATATATATATATATATCTACTATTATATAATATATACTATATATATAATACTTATATAATATTATCATATATATATTATTATATTATATAATTATAAGAGATACCTCCGTTACGCTCAGACTAACAGACGACGCAGAAATCATAACGACCACGCAGCCTCGAATATATATATATATATATATATATATATATATATATACTAGTAATATACTATATATATATATATATATATATATATATATATATATATACGTAATTATATATAATATTTATATATAATATATATAATATAATATTCTAGCTAGTCGCAATACTAATGCATATTATTAGGTGATATTTAGCGTTTAGAGCGACACAGCTATCATCGGATCCATATTCTCAAAATACTACAATATTACCAGGAAAAGGCAATTACATTGTTGGAATCTGGCCAAAAATTTTATGCCCGAAACTGTTAAAAAAAAAATAAAAAAAAAAATGAAAAAAAATGAAAAAAAAATTCATATCTCAAAACTATACCAATAGCTACAGCGAAAAGGAATAATTTTTGGAATCTGCTAAAGTATTATAGTTAGGAAAAGTAAAAATAACAACTATAAAAAATAAATAATAAATTAAATATTGGCTATTTTTTTTTTTTAGGACCAGGGGTATATAATTATATATATAATATTATCTATTTGTAAAAGTAATTACACGGCAATGTAGGAGGGCCCGAGCCGACGGGGAACCCACAGGGGAGGGACGTTTTCCATTATACCCGAATAGGGGAGCGGGCGGAGGAACCCCGCGACGCCCAAATACCAAAGAGCGGGGGTTCCGAGACCCTCCCCGGAGGGGAGGGAAATTGAGTCCTACCCCGTATTCCCGGAAGGCCGACGAGGACCCACGACTCCTGCCATCGGTGCGGTACCTCATACCATTGGCGAGTATTCTTTTACGTAAAAGAAAAAAAGCAACAATTTACATTTCAGAGCGTATTTTTATTAACGGGATAAGCCAATAAAAAGGTCTCTAAACTAGGCTTCTCTAATCATATTTACTATAATTATTAGCATAATATTTTTTTTATTATTTTATTTTTTAATTTTCCTATCTAAAATTTACCAGGATTCCAAAAAATGTATTCATTTTCGCTGTTAGCTATTGTATTTTTTGAGAGATATATATATATATTTTTTTTTTTTTTTTTTTTTTTTTTTTTTTTTTTACCTTTTCCAGCCTTTAAAATTGGACCCAGCCATTCCAGCATGTTTTCCTTTCCCTGTGAGCTATTGTAGTTCCTGAGCATATGGATTGATGATAGTTGTCGCTCTAAACCAATTCTACCAATATATAAATCATTTATGATAGTACTATAATATAATATATAATATATATATATACTAATACACTATATATAATATATATATATATATATACTACTATATATATATATATATATAATATACTATATATATACTAATAACCTATATATATGTAATATATTAGTATATATATATAATATATATATATATATATATATATATACATATATATATATATATATATATATATATATTATAATATATAATATGATACTATATATATATTATATATATATATATATAATAATAAGGTCAGCGTTGTATATAGCGTATAGTATCTTAAAAACTATTAGTGCTACAGTAAAACGGAAATACATTGCTGGAAATCCTTTGAGTTCAAAGTAGGCCCTGAAACAAAAAAAAAAAAAAAAAAAAAAAAATAAAAAAAATTGATATTAAAAAATACTACAATAGCTACAGCGAAATGGAATACATTTGGGAATCCTGTAAAATTTCCATAAGGAAAAATGGTAAAAAAAACAGTTAAAAAAAAAAAAATTATTTGTTATAATATATAAAAATATCATTAGAAGGCCTATTTAGAGACCTTTTATTGGTTTATCGTTAAACATAAATAGACTTTCTATTAATTTTTTTTAACCTAAAGAATACCCCAGGCCCATCTTATACCGCAACGATGGCAGGTAGTCGCGGGTCCTTCGGCCTTCCGGGAACTACGGGTGACTAATGCCCCCCCTCCGGGGAGGGTCTCCGGAACCCCCGCTCTTGGTATTTTGGTGTCGCGGGGGTTCCTTCCGCCCCTCCCTACGGGTATGGAAACGTCCCCCCCTATGTTCCCCGTCGGCTCGAGCCCCTAGTGATGCCGTATAAAGCAAAATTTAATAGAAAGTCTATTTATTTTTAACGAGTAGAAACCAAAAAAAGGTCTCTAAATAGGACCTCTAATCATTTCCAGAGTCCGTTCGGAAATACATAGATTTAGAATTGAGTAAAATTTTAAATTTATATGTGAAATTTATACCAGGCATTCACAAAAATGATTATTCTATTCCGCTGTTAGCTATTGTAGTTTATGATAATATCTAATTTTTTTTTTTTTTTTTTTTTCAGTTTCAGGGCCTACTATTGGAACCAGGTTCCGATCCGTTGATATTGCGTTTTACTGTCTTGCATTAATAGTTTTTTAAATAGTTATTATAGTTTTTTAATAGCAATGATTCCGTTTTTTACTGTAGCAATTTAAATAGTTGTAAGTACTTACATATGACGGCTTAATTTAACAGGACGCTGGCCAATATATAGAATATACTATATATAGTATATATATATATAAATAGTATATATATATATACTATTATATATATACTATAATAATCATATATTATATAATATATATACTATATATATCAATTTAAAGTTGTACTGAAGGTTAAAGCACTGAAGCTCATCAAAGTATACAAAAAATACAAAATTAAAAAGCATTATATAAAGAAAATTCAAATTACTATTTATTACTATTTAAAAACGAATGTTTAAAATGTTATACAAGGACGCTTAATTTAAATTAAAATCATTTTTTTCGCTAAGGATCATTGACGCCCACAACCATCTGATGTTTTACCTCCGGTAGAGAGCGTAATTGATTGATGCTTTCAATAACACTGGTTGTCATGGCAACCTAAAAGAAATATATTCCTTATTGTTATTTTGTCTATTTTGAGGATTTTTCCAAAAAAAGGCCTCCTCATCGAACGAAGGTTCAATTTTTTAAAAAATGACTCCTCCCCCCAATTGCAACACCTCACTCATAAGAGTTGCCCAGTTTGCAATAAATATGTTGAAACAAAATAAAATAAACTTTTAATTTTTAAATTAAATAACAATGACATTGAAAAACCCTAGTAAATATATATATATATACTATAGTATATATTATAATATAATATATATCTATATATATATACATATATAATCTTACTATATATAATATATATATAACTATATATAATGATATATATACTATAATACTATTATATAAATCATACATATAGTGATTACTATATATATATAACAATCAATACCTATAGTAGACGCACCAAGAGAGAGAGGAGAGAGAGATGAGAGATGCAAAGCGAGAAGCAAGGAGAGGGATTCGAACCCCACGGTACCTTGGTACAGCACACTTATATTGAGAAACCTTTATGAAATAGATTGATAATATCATTCGATGAGGGCAA
>JABUQX010016920.1:47500-53237 GCA_015478945.1 Trachelipus rathkii | reverse complement strand
CGGTAGTACTTCGTTCAGATCAGATTTAGGTGTTTAACCGTTTTCGCATTTATCATTGAAAACGCTTTCGCGTTTTCGTGCGCCTTCATATATATATATATATATATATATATATATATATATATATATATATTTCTAACCGCAACTTCTTCTTGCTAACGTATTTATATATCTGTATATATTTATAGATATATATAAATATATATATATATATATATACCTGCTGGCTTTATATATATATTACAATGTCCAGGGTTTAAACCAAGTTTGTTACTGTGCAGATTTCATATTTTAATA
The DNA here is from genome assembly GCA_015478945.1 of Trachelipus rathkii. Lineage (NCBI taxonomy): Eukaryota > Metazoa > Arthropoda > Malacostraca > Isopoda > Trachelipodidae > Trachelipus > Trachelipus rathkii. Next base: position 52,940 of record JABUQX010016920.1, on the reverse strand, counting down.
CTTTTTATACTTGTGTATATTTTCTACGAAACATGATCAGAGCCCCCCGCAAAGCCTTGGGCTGCCATTGCCGCCCAGGGCCCGCACCTCAAGATACGCCGTACTGAATATATATATATATATATATATATATATATATATATATATATATATATATATATATATATATATATATATATATAATATATATATATATATATATATATATATATATATATATATATATATATATATATATATATATATAAAGCGTTAATCCGTTAATTAACTCGTTAATTTTTTCGTTAACTTTTAACGCTTTCGTTAATTTCGAAAAGAAGTAACGGACTATTAACGAGTTACATTTGTGAATTAACGTTAACGAGTTAAAATTTTCCCTACATCCGTTAACCGTTACCTTAATTTACGAGTTTATAAAATATTTTCTTATCAGATTTTAAATTGTATTAGATTCGATTTCGATAACAGATATACTTTTTTTCCAAAATTTCCTAAACGCTCCTCTCAATATCTCAAAATGTGTTTATTCTTACACGGTTATTATCTCGTTTAGTAATGTTTAACATGTTTTTCTTATGATGTATTCTCATTTCTTATTGGTTCGATGAAGAAAAAAAAAGATAGTGACTGTTGCCCGTTCAATGAATCATTAACTTCTTTCGTTCGTTACTTGAACTTGCTTCTTTTGTGACTAGTGAAAAATATAAGAAGTAGGCATAATAAGCGTTGTAATTTATAAAAAAAAATATACATATTTGTATTAGGGGTGGCGCCAATTTTTGCTTCAGGCTAAGCCCAATTTTCACCCCTCTAAAAATGGACATAAAATTCGGAGTTTTCAGCCGATTTAGACCCTATAAACACCAAACTGTAACTTTTTCTGACGTCTAAAACGTCGTTTTCGAGTGTTTTCTGTGTCTGTAGTCATTGCTTTGGTATTTTTAATTTTTCAAAACCGATGTTTTTGACATTTGTCGAAACTCCTCCTAAACTATTTTTGGAAATGACTTCAAACTTGAAATATACAAAGATTGGACTATTATCTAAAAGTGTAGGAACAGAATTTTGATATTTGACCCCATATTTGAGCATTAGTCGATTTTCAAAACCTACTATTTTTGGGTTTTCAAATTAAAAAATTGGGATATTTTTTTCCAGTTTATCCGATCTGCATGAAATTTTCAGGACATTTGTAGTCGGAAGAGATGCACATTTTTTACTTAGATAATTTCTTTGTATATGCAGTAGTTTTGGATTTGTTCTTGGAACAAATTTTCCAAAAAAAAATTGGGGGAAATTTTTTAAAAATTTTCTTTTGAGTATACAAAAAAATTATCTAAGTAAAAAAGGTGTATCTCGCCCGATTATACAAACACTGAAAATTTGATGTTGATCGGATAAGTAGAAAAATCAATATTTCACTTTTTCAAGCATTTGAATTTTGAAAAAATGAAATATTGAAATTCCTAATATCCAACTACGCACCAATTTTCAGGGCTTGTATAGTCGGGCGAGATATACCTTTTTTACTTAGATAATTTTCTGTACTAAAAAAAATTTTAAAAATTTCCCCAAAATTTTGAGGAAATTTGTTCAGACAGGTCAAACTCTGCGCTGCTCACAAGAAATTATCTAAACACGACACAAATGAACTGAAAGAAAATATCCCAATTTTCAATTTGAAACCCAAAAATGTGTTTGAAAATCGACAATGCGCTCAAATATGTTTCAAATACTAGATTCTGTTTCTAAACTTGGGGAAGCCACTTATTATATTCAGGTGTATCAAAACGTCATTTATAAAAATAACTTTGGATTACTCCTTCAATTGGAACATACCCGGAACTTTTGAAACATTGAACATAATTAAACAGCCTGACTACGGAAGGTTGCAGAAGCCGCTCGAGAGTGCTAAATAAACCTTAAAAACTCGTATTATAAGGGTCAAAATCGGCTGAAAATTCCAGGCCACATGTCCGACTAGGGAAGTGGTGAAATACACATATTTGTATTAAAACTGTAAGTTGGTATATCCTATTATTTTTACAATAATATAATATTAAGTATTAATTAAGGTATTTACGCTTTGGAAGTATTCTTTGGCAAGCGGCAAAAGTATCTGCTAGGTCAAAGCCAAAATTATTTAAGTCTGATAAGCTTAATATCATTATTAATATTGTTAGGGATATTATTATTATTATTATTATTATTATTATTATTATTATTATTATTATTATTATTATTATTATTATTTTTTTTTTATTATTATTATATTATTATTATTATTATTATTATTATTATTATTATTATTATTATTATTATTATTATTATTATTATTATTATTATTATTATTATTATTATTATTATTATTATTTATTACTATTATATATATATATATATATATACACTGTAAATCTCTCACCGTAAAATTTACGGTAATTGGCCGGCATCTATCGCTGCCAACCAATTACCGTAAAAAATACGGTCACCGTTATCTAATAAAATACGGTAGCCGTTTTCAGTACGATAAGGTACCGTAAAAAATACGACCACCGTTATCTCATAAAATACGGTCGCCGTTTTCAATACAGTAACGTACCGTAAGAAATACGACCACCGTTATCTAATTACCGTAAAAAATACGGTCACCTTTATCTAATAAAATACGGTAGCCGTTTTCAGTACGATAAGGTACCGTAAAAAATACGACCACCGTTATCTCATAAAATACGGTCACCGTTTTCAAAACAGCAATAAACCGTAAAAAATACGGTCACATTTTATAGTAAATATACGGTCGCTGTATTTTTTACGGTAATTGGTTGGCAGCGATAGATGCCGGCCAATTACCGTAAATTTTACTGTCAAAATGTCAGGTTGAAAATGAAACGCCAATAATATTTTTTATTAAGGATATATATATATATATATATATATATATATATATATATATATATATATATATATATATATTATATATATATATATATATATATATATATATATATATATATATATATATATATATATATATATATATATATATATATATATATATATATATATATATATATATATATATGGTAAATATCTAGTTTTTGATCTAAATATTTTCTGAAAAAATTTTATGTTCAAAAAAATTTCTAAGTTCAAAAAAGTTAAGTTATGTTAAGTTTTTTAAGAAAATTCTTTAGTAGCAAGCTTCTGGAATTATGTCAGAAGCTTGTCACTAAACAATTTTCTTTAAAAACTTAACTTAACTAACTTTTCTGAACTTAGAAATTTTTTTGAACTATATTTAGATAAAAAACTAGATATTTACCATATATATATATATATATATATATATATATATATATATATATCTTTATATAAATATATATAGCATATATATATATATATATATATATATATATATATATATATATATATATATATATATATATATATATATATATATATATATATATATATATTTTCTATATATATATATATATATATTATATATATCGCATCAATCTTTAAACAAATATTTACATAAATGAAATAATGAAATGAAAACCATAATTAAAAAGTTAAAACAATTTAAATTGTGAAACCACTACACAAGTGTTAAAAAATTCGACAAGAAGAGATTTGTCTTTTTTACATTTTGTAATGGTTTTACCATTTTAATCCTTTTGGTTCCTTAAGTTTTAGTTTTAGTAGTTTATGAAGGTGCTTCAACGTCTAAAAAATTTGATAAATCTGGTTTGAGGAATTGGTGGCAGAATCTTCTACTTCTTTCTCTGTAAAAAAAAAAAAAAAAAAATATACTAGCTCTTAGCTCTTCAGACCTATTATAAAGCCTATCTAACAGAATTGCAAGATGAAAGTGGTTGAAAAGCACTTTAAAAGTATAAAAGATTATGATCCTCTCAATATATATATATATATATATATATATATATATATATATATATATATATATATATATATATATATATATATATATATACATATATATAAAAAAAAATAAAATATATATGCTGCTGCTATATGCTATCTTATATATATATATATATATATATATATATATATATATATATATATATATATATATATATATATATATATATATATATATATATATATATATATATATAATATATATATGCTCAACTCTCTTCTATACTATATATATATGCCAGTCTCAGATTAGGCAACGCATATAGTTAAAACGATAGCTACACTAAAAGGGAAGATATTTTTGGAATCAGGAGTAAATTTTTGTTATGAAAAGTACAAAATAAAAACATAAATAAAAAAAACACCAATAAATAAACAAATAATTTAGCTTACTTAAAATTTTCAAATTCAATCGTGCATCGCGCAAATCTCGAATTGGCAACCTTCGAATTGGATAATATAGAGGGGTGTCACCCCCGATTTTTATGAAAATCACAGGATATACTCTAAAAAAAATAATAATGAAGAATAGTGAAAACGAAAATCAGCGGTATCTTTAGGGAAAAAAGTTACAGCCTCTCAAAGTTGTTAAACTCCCATAGACTTTTCATTTTTGATCCATCAAGGTTGGGTATCATTTCAGGCCCTCTAGTTCAGGTTATGATATGTTTTGTTAAGTATACACAGAGAAAATATATGTAGAATTAACAAATCTTATCATAACCTGAACTAGGATAGCCCTAAAACGAGCACAAGGACCACTAATTTTTTTTTTATAAAGCCTATGGGAAGAGAATTTTAAATTTTTGAGGCTGTAAGCACCCTAAAAGCTAAGGCATATCCTGTGATTTTTAAAAAAAATATTTATATTTTTTTATAAAGCATTTCCTAAGCAAGTCAAAATTTGAGAGGCGAGGCTTTTTTTTAACTTTTTTTCCTAAAGAGACCGCCGATTTTTATTTTTACTATTCTTCATTATTATTTTTTTAGAGTATATATATCCTGTCATTTTCATAAAAATCGGGGGTGACAACCCTCAGCACTACTATTACCACATTATATATATATATATATATATATATATATATATATATATATATATATATATATATATATATATATATATATATATATATATATATATATATATAAATAAGATATAACTCTGACACTATATATATATATATATATATATATATATATATATATATATATATATATATATATATATATATATATATATATATGGTGAAATCCAGTTTAAAACCACAAATATCTCAATCCATATCTCAAAAACTACAACAGCTACAGGAAAAGAAATACATTGTTGGAATCCTGGTAATTTTAGTGCGGAAAATGTAAAAAATTAAAAAAAATTAAAAACTACAATAACTGGCAAAAAAGGAAAACATTTTGGAATCCAGGTAAAATTTAGGTTCGGAAAATGAAAAAAAAAAAAAAAAGAAAAGAAAAATTATTTTTAATAATTATA
>JABUQX010016920.1:35000-45000 GCA_015478945.1 Trachelipus rathkii | reverse complement strand
TCTAATATTTTAACTTTACCCTAACTAATTTCGCTAGAACATGTAAAAAAAAATCATTTCGCCCCTAGAACATCTATTTATGTATCATAGATGCTACCTGTGAAAATTTTTTTTTTTTGATCCTACCTCCCGTTCCGTGTGGGAGTTAAGTAACTTTGTCCTAAAACTTGACTGCGAACATGTTGGTGGCGCTGGTTTGGGATAGCCGGCCTTAAAGTTCAATTTCCTGTGGTCTCCCCGTGTTACCCTCTTAATAGGGGATAAAGCGTTAAAAGAATATATATATATATATATATATATATATATATATATATATATATATATATATATATATATATATATATATATATATATATATATATATATATATATATATATATATATATATATATATAGAGATAAATATATATATATATATATAAATTTATATATATAACATATATATAATATATATATATATATATATATATATATATATATATATATATATATATATATATATATACTGGAAGGGAAAATTATTTTCAATACATACCTAATTTTTAATTGAAGTTCAATTTTATTTTCTTGTCTTATTAAAATAAAAATATAGAGTTGTCAGTTAACAAAACTAAGATCTTCCCAAATAAAGGACCAATCTGAAGTACGGCGATAAGTAACACAAACAGTAAACTCTATTACATAATTCTTTAACACAATGAAATTTAATATTTGTGGTATTAAAATGCTCTTCACAGTGTTTCACGCAACTATTTAAGATTTTTGTGGTTGAATATACACTCGTACATCTTTTTTTTTTTATTCAGATTTGCTATAAAAACAAATTCAGTAAAACCACTCAAACAAAATGTTATCCAATATGGCGACTTTTATTATTTGAACAAGACGTAGAGTGATGTGCGCATGCGCGTTTGAGAGATAAAAACAAAAGATTGCTTAAAACGGTTCGAACCGTTAAATTGTCATTTTACGCCGAGGATGTAAAATATTAACGGTAAAAAAATGTATTTTTTACGGTATTTTTTTACAGTGATATATATATATATATATATATATATATATATATATATAAATTATATATATATATATATATATTATATTTTTAAATAGAAATTTATATATATATATAATATATATATATATATATATATATATATATATATATATATATATATATATATATCTTTCGCTAACTTCCCCTCTTTGTCTATATATATATATATATATATATATATATATATATATATATATAATTTTTCATTAAAATAATTTGAATATCTGCAATCATAATAGAAGAAAATTAACAATTATTATTACTATTCCTACATATTTTGAAGACGGTTAACGTTAACGATTAACGTTAACTTCCGTTACATTCTTTACCGATAAACGCTTTATTGATTAACGTCGTTAATTTTTTTGTTAACGATTAAGGATTAACGGCGTTAACTATCATTAACAGTTTGCCACCTCTGTATATATATATATATATATATGTATATATATATAACCAATAACTAGCAACTTGCTTAACCTTATGTATGTATATATGCTGCTATATCTTTGTTGCTATATATATATATATATATATATATATATATATATATATATATATATATATATATATATATATATATATATATATATATATATATATATATATAGCTAATAATATATTTACAAAATTATATATATATATATATATATATATAATAACAACAATATATATATATATACTGCTGCTATATAACTTAACCAGTATATATATAATAATAATATACTATGTATATATATATATATTTCCTAACAAAAAATCTATATAGAAGTATATATACAGGGCCCTCTTAACCATTCATTCCGCCCTAGGCAAAAAAAAAAAATTCACCTAAAACATATGTAAAATTATATATATATATATATATATATATATATATATAACAATACTTATATATAATAACATATATATATATATATATAACCATATATATATAACATATATAACCTTAACCTTTATATATATATATATATATATATATATATATATATATATATATATATATATATATATATATATAGGCCCTATAATTTTTTATTTATATATAAAACAATAAAAAAATAATCCTCAACTCTGGTATTCCTTTATTAAAATCAATTTCTCATTTGACCACGTGCACATGCTAGTTTTGGTTTTTGATAAGTAATGAACTTTTCTTTTGTTCTTAGGGAATTCTGGACAATTATATATACCCATTATTGGCAAAGTACAAAATCCATTAAAGCATTGTGCTAAAATATGTGGAAGCATATAAAAGTTTTTATATTCTAAATCTAAAGGCTAAAATAAAACAGAATAAAAGAGATATTTGTGGAAGTAGATGATAGTTTTTATATTTGTAAGCACAAATGACGACAAAAGCGAAAGTATTATGACTAAAATTTATATATATATATATATATATATATATATATATATATAATATATATATATATAAATTATATATATATATCAATAACTCATATATATATATATATATATATATATATATATATATATATATATATATATATATATATATATATAAAAAATATATATATATATATATTTGATAATATATATATATATATATATATATATATATATATATATTAACAATTGTGTTTCTATATGGTCCTACCTTGAATTTGTTGTTTCAAAGATTTTTCTCTTTGAGTAGTTCTTGTAGCCCTAAGTAACCCAGCCTGAGGCTTTAGTTAATAGTACTTACTTTACTAAGAAGGTAAATCGAATTAAAAGAACTAAAAAAATTAATATATAAATACAATTGTGTAACTACATAATCCTTACCTTGGGTTTGTTGGTTATTCAAAGACTTTTTTGGTCCTTGAGGTAGCTCTATTAGTTTTTAAGATAACTCGGCCTTTTTGGCTTTATTAAATTATAACTAACTTATTAGGTTAAATTTGTAAGGTGAGTAGGAGGTAAAGAGAATAGAGGTAGGTTGATAAAGGTTGAGAAAGGGAAAATTACAATTAACCTACTAACTCTTTACATTTTGATTAAAATTTTTGATTTCACAAGCACGACTAAATAGGACGGTTTTTGAATTTGAAGTAAAGCTCGTTGTGATTTTTTAGTGAAAATTCTGGTGAATTATATTCACAGGGACAAAAATATAAATTCCACTAAAACTAATACTGTAGCTATATAGCTAATAGTTTCTATATCCTAAAATAAAATACTAAACTAAACAAAATAGAAGATATATATATGTGGAAGTATATAATAGTTTTTATATCCTCCCACTGAAGAGTTGCAATGAAAACCATTGCAATTAAAAGAATTAAATTTTTTACAAATCAGATAAATTCCTGCGAAGGAATTCTTGACACTTGACAGCAGCCTGTCTAAGAGGTCTTTCTTTAACTGAATTGAGCTGAGAAATTTGATTCTGTTGAGAGTCAAGTTGAGGTGAATTTATACCTGAAGTTGAAGGTTGTACATCTACAATAGCAGTATCACCATTACTTTGAATAACTGAATTTGAATTTGATTGATCAACTTGATCTGTATTTTCATTGTTTTGACCATCTGAATTGGAGAGATCACTGCTTGCTTCAGCATCAGTTTCTCCACTGGAGACAGAGTGGGTAATAGATAACTCCAATGGGTAGAGATGACAAATAGAATAGTGACAGGTTTGTCCATCTCCCCTTTTTAATAACACACTCCTGATCTTATCGTCATCACCAACAATGACTTCCAGAACTCTGCCCAAAAGCCAGAAGGGTCTAGGTTTGTTAGGTGTGTGAATCAGAACTATATCTCCAACCTTTATTCTGTTGGTCCACTCTGACTGATAGAGACTTCTACTTGTCTGGCGCAAATTTAATAGATAAGACTCATACCATAATTCCCTGAAAGTCTCCAAAACTTTTCCTTGAGCAGTTAGAGTTATGGCTAAGTCTTGTTGTGAGGGAGGAAGTTTTTTCCATATTGGGGTGGAAACTTCATAATATGAGGTTTGAATTGCCATAAGGCTTCAAAAAGGAATTTGGAGCAATAACTTCCAAATCATTATCTGATGACCTATAGGTTAAAGGTCTTGAATTGGTATTTGATAACATTGATGATATTTGAAATACTTGTTAATTAACAGTTGAAAGTAGGTTAAGGTTGCTTTACCTATAGTCTTATAGAGGAAACATCCCTTAACTGTTCGTATCATTCTCTCCCAAACTGATCCCACCCAACTGGAATAGACTGGAATCTTGTAATGTTTGATGTTATTGATACGCATATGTTCGGAGAACATATTTGAAGACAAAGATTCTAACAGTATATTTCCACCTTGTTTGAAATTCCTGGCATTATCTGAGTACAAATTGGACGGTATGCCATATATATTTGTGAAACGTTGGAATGAAAGTAAAAAGGATTCAGTGGACATATCTGGAAGGACATCAACATGAATAGCTCTGATATTAAGACAGGTGAAAATTAATAGATACATTTTTGAAATTCCTTATCATTAATCTTTACAACGAGATGTCCTGTAAAGTCCACGCCAGTATGCTCAAAAGGACGCACAAAATTAACTCTATGATGAGGAAGATTAGTCATTTTGGATATTTATAGGGTATACTGTTAAATTTTTTGCAAACTATACAGTCTGACAAAACATTCTTTACAGCCTGCCTGGCCTTGGTAATCCAGAAGCCATGAGCTCTGATGAAATTGATAGTGGTTTGAACACCCAAGTGTTGACATCTTGAATGAAAGTCTCTTATGATTAATCTAGTGAGATGATGATCCTTGCCTAGAAGAATTGGATTTATCACATCATCATTATATAAAAGTGTCTTGGCAATTCTCCCTTTGGATCGGATTAGGCCTTTATCATCTATGAATAAGTTAAGTTGATTGACCAGCAGTGGAATTTCATCCTTTTTAGGATTTTGGAGAAATAATATCTCCTTAGAAAAACAATGCTGCTGCATTATCTTCAACCAATAGAGTTGGGCTTTCTGATCACAATCTTCATCCAGCCCTTTACTCCTGCTAATGAATTTGAATATTTAAGAAGTTACTTTATAAAGCCTATGCACACTTGAGTAATCTTTAAATGGTAACAAAGACTGAGAAACAACCACAGATGTGTTACATTGTAAAGTCTTTTCCTTATTGGCCTCAGACAAACATTTAAGTTTACTAATAGGCCATTGAGATTGATCTAGGAGAATCCAAGAAGGACCCTTTAGCCATAATGGCAATTTTGAAAGAAAAGTAGAGGTTGTAACACCTCTGGTAATCAGATCCGCTGGGTTTTCAGCAGTATTGATGTAAGCATAAGAAATGGATACTTTGTACTCTTGCTCAACTTGATTTTTGATTTGATAAATTTCTTTGAGCCTATTGTTTACAAAAAATGTTTTATTTTGCCTTCCAGATAGGAGCCATGAAAGAACAATTTGAGCATCTACAAAGACCTTTATGGTTTTGAACTGTACATTAGGAAATTCTGATAATATTGATTTGATACACTTGAAAAATAAGAACACAGATAACAACTCTAAAGAGGGCAAAGCCCTAGATTTGAGAGGGGGCCACCTTGGCCTTTGAAAATATTAAACTAGAACCTTGACCTATACTATAAACTGCAAAACCATAACAAGATGTTGAAGCGTCGCAAAATACGAAAAAAGAGTTTGAAGAAGGTGAGAAAGCACACCTTTCAATTTCAATATTATGTAATTTATTTAAATCTGAACAGAGAGACCAGGAAACTAAAACATCGGCAGGGACCTTTTCATCCCAATTGCCATAATTTCCTAATTAATAACCGACCTCTTAAAGTTACGGGTAAAAAAATATTTAAAGGATCAAAACCTTGGACACAGCAGATAACAACAATCTTTTGGTATATGCATCAGCATTTACTGAAATTTTGCTAGTTTTAACTTATCTGTAAGAGGATTAAAAAGATATCCAAGAACCTTATCCTCCGATTCCTGATGTTGAACTATTCTACCCTCTCCTTCCATAACAGCTCTTAATTGATCATTATTAGAGTCCCAACTTCCAGATGGAAACCACCATCTTCCATTCTTTTGTTACATTCATGATAAAGTTCCTTTAAATGTTGTGGACCATTGCCACTAATAATTAAATTATCAACAAAAATATTCAATAGAATCTGAGTACATGCATCATCCTCATATGACTGAGCATGATGCTTGATGATATAATTGAGGATGAAAGGTGAGGATGTTAAACCAAAAACAATGGTTGAGTATCGATAAGCCTTTAATTGACCATTACTTTTCAAAAAAAAAAGCGATTGCGGTCTTCGATAGATTTTAACTTAATCTGAAGGAAGGCTTGTTTTATATCCGATAGCATAACAAACTGATTTGATCTGAACCGGAATAAATGACCTAACAAGGAGGACATAAGATCTGGTCCAGTATAGGCTGCCTCATTTAGAGATGGTAAAGAATTAGTTTTAAGAGAACAGTTAAACACAGGCCTGACCTTTGTTGATACTTGTTCATCAGTTTTGATAACAGGTCTGTGAGGAACCCAAATATAATTTTTATACTCAGAGGGAGATACTGTGAACTCTTCAATAATACCATCAGCTAATTGTTGCTGAAAGACATCATCATAGGCTTTAACTAAATCTTTATTTTCTAAATTTTCATGAACTCTATTAAGCACACAAGAGCAATGTTATAGTTTGATGGCAACAAGGGAAGTTTATCTTCAATCCATGGAAGATCTATATGATATTTTCCGTCTTTGAACTCTATCCTACCTTTGAATTTTTCAATCTGTTTCAAATCATCTTCAGATTTATTATTATGCATACCTTCTATACCTAAGGACTCTAATTTGAACATGTTTTCTAATCCTTGCTCTACCTCTGAATTACTTAGGATATGGCTTAAAGGATTAAAATAAGAATGTACAGGGTTTAAGACTGCATTAACCAAAGTATGGTTAACCTGCAATTGGTTTTGATTTAGATTTTGATTTTGAATATGATTATGATTTTGAACAACTGATGGTGGATTTGAAACTCTTATTTGATTATTGTATATAAAATTAGTAATATTTCCAAATGGAATAATAGAACCATCTCTTAACTTAAAAGCAGACCCACTCATACATTTAATCAATTCTAGTTGAGGGAAATACTCTATTAAATCAATGCCAATTAAGGCATCCAAGTCGAAAAATGAGTTATTAGACTCTTTATAGCCAGAATCAGCTAATTTGAAAGATTTATTTCTCAAATTAATTAGAGCCTGATCTACAAACTTAATCTCGTAAATTAATTGAAGATCCTCATCAACCAAGAGAGTAAGGGTGAAACAAGACTGGTCCATATATACATCAAGAACAGTCTCTTTCAAACTGCGGTGGTAATACCTAAATAGGTTTTTATATCGTATTGAGTGCTTTGATGATTCTCTACAGATATATTGAGTTTATCCAACACTCTTTTAGAAAGGTAGGACCTCTGTGAGCCACAGTCGACTAGGCATCGAACTGAAGCTGAAACTTTACCTCTACCAATCCTTATAGTAATTGATGGTAACAAATATAAATTGTTGGTGCTTTGGCTAAAGCTAAGACATACATTTGTGAGGGTGGAACTTTCCTTTGCTTACAAAGAGCGTAATATGACTTCTTTTATTGCAAACTTGGCAACTAAAAGAAAGTTGCTCCTCAAGTCCAGGACACTGATCTGCAGTATGTTTAGTACTTGAACAATTACTGCATAGACTCATTTCATTATATCTTTTAATTCTTAAATCATAGGTTTGATAAACATTGCAATTGGTCATCACATGACCTTGGGATGAACAAAACTTACATGATTTTGAATAACCTTTGATTTGTTTTTAGAAGTGGAAGAATCAATACCATGAGAAGCTTCATTTCCACTAACTTCATTAGTATGAATTTTGAAATTTTGCAAAGCAGTTGGAATCAGGCCTATTATTAGATTTTAAGGACTCATTCGTCTTTGATTTCATTATTTTTAAATTTAAAATTAGGCTTATCTGAAGTATTTACATTTTTAAATTTTGAATAAGTATTATAGGAAGGGACTTGATTGAAATTTTGACCTTTATTATGATTTGACGTTTTAACAATATTTTTTATAACTTCATTATAGCTTTCGAATATCTGATTTAAATCGGGGTAATTGGTATTCAACTTGCGAGTAATTTCCTTTACTACCACATTAGGTAATTTTGATAAAACTATGTGGCTAAGTACTACTAATCCAGTAGCCTCCTCAAGATATTTGAGGTTATAACTCTCAAGTTCATATATTAATGTCCTGATATCATTTAAGTAAACCCTTGTCGCATTATACGTTGGGTCAAATACTGGTTTTAAGTTGATTATTTTTTTAATAATTTCATCAATGATGAATTTTTCGTCTAAAAACTCTGTCTAGAAGTTCAAGTGCCTTGTTATAATTATCATCACTAATAGAAAGATTCTGAATCAGAGAGTATGCATATCCCTTTAATTTATTTTTTAAACAGTGAAGTTTAATAGACTCACTTAAATTTTTCTGTAAATCTATGGAACTCTTAAATTTTGAAATAAAAGTTTTATAAGCAAACTTATCAGTTTCATTGCCCTCAAAGAAACCACAATCTATAGCTCTAAGAACAGATTCACTGAAATGAGAGCAAGTATTTTTTGGAGGGGTGGCATTTTGATCCCCTTTAGATTTTAATTCACTTAATTTTGATTTAATCGAACATTGGTACTGAATCTGACTACACAACTCCTTATTATGAAACTCAGGAATGAGGGAGTCAACTTCATTATCATTATATATTTTTATTATATTTGTATCTTTTTGTTTAATATCTTTTAACAAATACTCTACTTCCTCTACGAGATCCTTTACATAAACTGCATCTTTATCTTTATTATTATCTATAGGCCTACTCTCTATTTGGCCAAGATAAATATTTACTTGTGCCTTGAGGGATGAAATGGCTTGAACTATAGGCTTAGATTTTTTATTAACTCTATCATGAAGGGCTTGTATCTCTGGGTCAGACATTTTCGCTGAAATTTGGCTAGAATGACCCAAGGACTAATGAAACCTTCAAGAAAGATGAAATAATGAAAGATAGCCTACCACCAGGCTAAATTATTTGATTTGAATTTTGAAAAGGTCTATTAGACCAAAAAAAAAACTAAAAATTTGAAGTTGAAAGTGATCTAGGCCTAGAATGCCTATCTTTGAAATTGAATTTTTTGAGGAAAAATGAGATATGGCCTACCACCAGGACAAATTATTTGATTTGAATTTTGAAAGGGTTTAGAAGACCACACACACACAAAAAAACAAATTTTGAGGTTGAAAATGACCTAGGCCTAAGTTTGAGCTTGAATTTTTTAGGAAATCACTGTAATGGAAGGGTTAGGCAATGATGCATTGCTTACCTAACTCTCATACCAAATTTTGAATTAATTACACTAAGACTAACTAAACTTAGGACAAAAACACCCATAGGCTAGTCTCGATAGGCCCACGTGGCTTCTACCGTCTATTATTTTCTTATGTTCAAATAAACCTTAATTTTAAATGATTTTGACCTAATAATACACAAAATATCGAAACTGCTATAAGCTTCGGAGAGCCTAGATTATACTTTGCAATTTTGCTAGCACGAGTTATCAAGAACTTGCAACAAACCCGTTCGTTTGGACCTATATAGATTACACAATTGAACAAAAAAGTCTTTGAATGATAAAAGAACTAAAAAAAAATAATATATAAATACAATTGTGTAACTACATAATCCTTACCTTGGGTTTGTTGGTTATTCAAAGACTTTTTTGGTCCTTGAGGTAGCTCTATTAGTTTTTAAGATAACTCGGCCTTTTTGGCTTTATTAAATTATAACTAACTAACTTATTAGGTTAAATTTGTAAGGTGAGTAGGAGGTAAAGAGAATA
>JABUQX010016920.1:25000-30000 GCA_015478945.1 Trachelipus rathkii | reverse complement strand
AATAATTTTCTTAAAAAACTAAACTTAACTTAACTTTTCTGAACTTAGAGATATATTTGATGTGTGCGGAGAAGGTAAGGTGATTGTCGTGTGTAAGGCCTAATATTTTTTGTGGTTTCATTGAGAGGGATGGGATTGTTATTTAATTGTACTAAGGGGTGGAGAGATGATTGGTGTCGATCTGTA
This sequence comes from Trachelipus rathkii, assembly GCA_015478945.1. Taxonomy (NCBI): domain Eukaryota; kingdom Metazoa; phylum Arthropoda; class Malacostraca; order Isopoda; family Trachelipodidae; genus Trachelipus; species Trachelipus rathkii. Next base: position 29,814 of record JABUQX010016920.1, on the reverse strand, counting down.
GTAAGGAGGATGATTGATGATTTTTCGGGGGATGCTGTCATTCGGTTAGTATGGAGCCAGTTTTCAAAATTGAGGATGTATTCTTGGGTATGTCGAGTGACTGTGGGAACATCCTGGTCTTGTGAAAGTAAGGTAATGTCATTGGCATATGTGAAGAGTTTGGTGGAATATATATATATATATATATATATATATATATATATATATATATATATATATATATATATATATAAATAGTTTGGTATATATATATATATATATATATATATATATATATATATATATATATATATATATATATATATATATATATATATATATATATATATATATATATAAAGGGACAAAACTTTTAAATTCATAAGGACTTAGGATGATACAAAGTTGACTGCCTCAGTAAGGAATAATGAAGGATATTTAAAAATTTCAAAATAATTTTGATAAATTTCTTGGGTGAGCAGATAAGTGGCAAATGAATTCTATTAGTAAAAAGTGTAAGGTTTTTCATACAGGTTGTTAAAATGAAGGCTTTTATGGTATGAATTTGGATTGGCTTAAGTTTGTGGACCAAGAAAAAATTTGGGTAAAATTATAAGTAGTAACTTGAAGGTGGCTTACCAGTGTTTGGAAGCAAGAAGTTGCGCTAGTAAGATGCTATGCATAACACATTGCAATGTTTGGGTTACTTATTTTTTATGACAAAGAACTTAGATATGCAAGAGCTAGTGCAAAGTAGAGCAACAAGGATGATTTTGTTATTGTATTTGTTTTTCTTTTACAGGAAAAAAATTAAAAATAAAATGTCCAATCTTCAGCAAATGACATTGACTGATGAGAATGGAGTGGCTATTCAAATGTATGTTAATGAAGAAGAAAAATATAGATTGGAAACTGGTTAGTATTGTTGCATATATTAAATTTACTTACAATTTATAATATTAATTATGTATTGTATTTGAAATTTTTAAAAAAACAACTTTTTAAAATCATATATATATATATATATATATATATATATATATATATATATATATATATATATATATATATATATATATATATATATATATATATATATATATATATATATATATATATATATATATATGCCTACTCAAGAATTTTGACCAAGGGCCGCCAATGATATATATATATATATATATATATATATATATATATATATATATATATATATATATATATATATATATAAATAACTTTTTAAAAATTAACTATATAAATATATATATATATATATATATATATATATTGACATTCAAGAATTTTGACCATGAGCCGCCACTTAGATATATATATATATATATATATATATATATATATATATATATATATATATATATATATATATATATATATATATATATATATATTATTTTTTATATATATAAATAAGCATACATATATATATATATATATATATATATATATATATATATATATATATATATATATTGATTTGCCTACTCAAGAATTTTGACCACGAGCTGCCACTGAGATATATATACTTATATATATATATATATATATATATATATAACCTTATATATATATATATATATATATATACTGCTATAACTCTTTCTTATATATTTATAGGATATATATGTATATATATATAATATATAATAATTTCATATTAATATATATATTTTTATATATATATATATATATATATATATACTAACTATAACTATATTATATATATATATATATATATATATATATAAGCTATGACAATAGATATATATATATATATATATATATATATATATATATATATATATATATATATATATATATATATATATATATATATATATATATATATTATTCCTTTGGCCTAGATGGCAAAATATCTGTAGTACCCACACTTCTCATAAAAGAGTGGGGCTGGAAAAGTAAACAAAATAATGATAGGATAGACAACCATTTAAAAAGGTACAATTTAAGGAAATATTTTTTTTAAAGCGTGTTTTTTACAATTTTTTTAACAATTCTTTTTCTTTTAGATCCTACTTATGCCAGTCAAATCTTCAAGGATCACCTTTCCAAAATTGCTGTAAGAGACTCTTCTTCTATATCTGATCAGAAAGAAAAGCCAGAAACACAAACAGGTTTGTATATTCAGCATTCATCAATTTAAAGTAGTATATAAAACTCTTGTTCTGTTTCTATCTTTTATAAATTCATTACCTTACTCCAAAAATTAAATAATGTCTTAATATTTAAAAAATGAAACTTAAAAGGTCTAAAGTCTGTTTCTTGTGTCTGAGGACTTGATTGGTGAAGAAGAAGGTGCTTCTTTTAAAACTGGTAGAGGATATGTCTCAAATTTTTACGCTGAAACAAATGAGTGAGAAAATGAGAGAAGAGGAGGTTGTATTTGACTAAAATGAACTTGCAACAGGCGTTGACAGGAATGGTTTAAGATTATTTAATAGTGATGTAAGACAGGGTTGTGTTATGTCTCCGTTGCTATTTAATTGGTTTATGGATGGTGTATTGAAAGAATTAATGGTAGAGGTAGTAGGAGAGTATGTTAGAATGACTGAGAATGGAAGAGAGTGAAGGATGCTTTGCTTACTGTATGCTGATGATTTGTTTTTTTTTTGTATTGAATCTGAAGAAAGTTTGAGATTATTGGTAGATGGATATGGCAGGGTGTGTAAAAGGAGGGTTTTGAAAGTATATATATATATATATATATATATATATATATATATATATATATATATATATATATATATATATATATATATATATATATATATATATATATATATATATATATATATATATATATATATATATATATATATATATATATATATATATATATTATTCCTTTGGCCTAGATGGCAAAATATCTGTAGGACCCACACTTCTCATAAAAGAGTGGGGGCTGCAAAAGTAAACAAAAGTATATTTATATAATTCTCTTATTTGTACTGCATAATGATAGGATAGACAACCATTTAAAAAGGTACAATTTAAGCAAATGTTTTTTTAAAGCGTGTTTTTTACAATTTTTTTAACAATTCTTTTTCTTTTAGATCCTACTTATGCCAGGCAGATCTTCAAGGATCACCTTTCGAGAAATGCTGTAAGAGACTCTTCTTCTAGATCTGATCAGAAAGAAAAGCCAGAAACACAAACAGGTTTGTATATTCAGCATTCATCAATTTAAAGTTGTATATAAAACTCTTGTTCTGTTTCTATCTTTTATAAATTCATTACCTTACTCCAAAAATTAAATAATGTCTTAATATTTAAAAAATGAAACTTAAAAGGTCTAAAGTCTGTTTCTTGTGTCTGAGGACTTGATTGGTGAAGAAGAAGGTGCTTCTTTTAAAACTGGTAGAGGATATGTCTCAAATTTTTACGCTGAAACAAATGAGTGAGAAAATGAGAGAAGAGGAGGTTGTATTTGACTAAAATGAACTTGCAACAGGCGTTGACAGGAATGGTTTAAGATTATTTAATAGTGATGTAAGACAGGGTTGTGTTATGTCTCCGTTGCTATTTAATTGGTTTATGGAGGGTGTATTGAAAGAATTAATGGTAGAGGTAGCAGGAGAGTATGTTAGAATGACTAAGAATGGAAGAGAGTGAAGGATGCTTTGCTTACTGTATGCTGATGATTTGTTTTTTTTTTTGTATTGAATCTGAAGAAAGTTTGAGAGGATTTGTAGATGGATATGGCAGGGTGTGTAAAAGGAGGGGTTTGAAAGTAAATGTGGATAAGAGTAAGGTGATGAGTATGAGTGAGGAGAGTATGCAGTGTGAAATCTTGTTGGATGGTGAACAATTGGAGAAAGTAATCGAGTTTAAATATCTAGGCTATATGTTGGATGAAAAGAAAGGCTTGAATGAGAAAATAAATTAGAGTATTATAAGATGGTTTGGTCATGTTGAAAGGATGAATGAGAGTCGTTTGGTTAAGCGGGTGTATAGGAAATTGGGTAGATGATGATGATGATCGTAATAAATTTTGCATTACGAACAGTATGACAAGACCTTATGATCTTTATATTGAAAAAACTTGTAAATTTTCTCAGGTTTTGCATGGACAGACAAAAAGACATCGCTTTTACTTTCGTCAATGTCTGAAAACTATGTGAAGTTTAGCAACATGATGACGAGGGATGTGGCTTACAGAAAAATTAAACAAGACTTTAAGGCGGAAGGTTACTCTCCTAAAAAAGAACACATTAAAACGAAGTGGGGAAATCTACTTGGCACTTTTAGACGAAACAGGGATAGACAGAAACAGACAGGAGAATCAAGGCAGACATGGCCTTATTATGATGCAAGTTATTATTACTTATTTTTATTATCATTATCATCACCACCACACCACAACTATTACCACTGACTCCAGACTTTTCTGTCTAAAACTAACTATTTTGTTTATTATCAACTTAAAATTCAATGTTTTTAGAATGGTGTATTGGGAGATGTTGGTCTTACATTTTGCTTCCGTCTATCTAATATATTTTCTATCCATGAAACATTGTCAAAGTTCATCCCTTGGGCAAGCCTACAGCCATACCGCCCCCCCTCCTCACATACTTCCGCCATTCTTCCCGATTGTGCATCATTCTTCTCGCTTCAAACAAATTCACATTCCTCCAATTCATTCCTGACTCAAAGTAATTCTCCCATAGATCCTATTAACCTTGTACAATGGTACTATTACGTATTTTTGTTTATTTAAATATATTTTTTCTTTATATACTTATTGAGATTTTTATAGTTCCTAATATGATTTAGATTTGAATTATAAAACTTGG
>JABUQX010016920.1:0-17500 GCA_015478945.1 Trachelipus rathkii | reverse complement strand
TCCTTCAGCTGCTATTATACATCAACTAAATTAAATAATAATGAAAATATAAAATAAAAATATAAAATTATGAAAATTAATTTACAAAAGTTTGGTTTTAAGTTTTTTGAAAAAAGATCACTATTCTATTCTAAGAAATCCATTGTCTCTTCTAATTAGGCATTAGTATACATATTATTACTATTGGTGTCCTAGAAGCTATTTTTATTTTGAAAATTATATATATATATATATATATATATATATATATATATATATATATATATATATATATATATATATATATATATATATATATATATATATATAACCTATATATAAGCCATAATTCCATAAAAGGGCCAGGAGACTTATCTGGAAAAGTATTAGACTTACGGAAAAACTAATTACATATTTGGAATCAGCGTACAAAGCTTATTATATGTAAAGTCGTTTTATGAATTAAAACTAACGAATACCCTAGAGTAGACCGCATAGATATCAGGAGTCGGGGTCTCTCGGCCCTCTAGGTAGACTGGGGGGACTTTGTCCCCCCTCTGTCCCCCATCGGCTCGAGCCCCCTTAAAATTGAAGTTCAAGGAAACATATAATTCCATTAGGGAGGCTTGAGCCGATGAAGGACAGAGAGAAGCAATCTGTGTCGATCACCTAGAGAAAACCGAGAAGACCGACTCTGATACGATCTCTAGTGATCGTTAGTTTAAATCTGCGACTTTATATATAATAAGCTTTATATGCTGATTATATAATTTATTTCTCTATAAGTGTCTTACTTTTAGTTTTTTTTTTTTCTGGTAATAAGCTTTATACGCTGATTCAAAATATGTAATTGGTTTTTCTGTAAGTGTGTAAGTGTCATACTATATATATATATATATATATATATATATATATATATATATATATATATATATATATATATATATATATATATATATATTGATGACAGGGAGTGGTCTTGTCTTGTCACTGTGAGTTAGTGACAATACATTTTCACTCGCTACAGTTGTTATATTATTCTTGTCTTTTTCAGAAATACTTGAAATATTCTTTCATATTGATAATATTAATAAAATCTATTTATAATCTATAATATAAGATAATATTCTACCAATTGATGTAACATCATTTATAACTGGACCACGGGTGACCACTTTGTTAATTCAAAACAGTCAAGCATACAGAAGGGTGGAAATAATTAATTACTACGGGTGCCTCTTAGAATAATACAAATATCAAATATAACAAATAATATTCTTTATCTGCTCACACAACATTATATTATTGTTTATACATACTTATCCTATCTATTCTAACACCTATAACATATATTATACCTCCTACGCATGGCACGTTCATGTACCCATATGCACTAATCTAATGTAATTCATCATCCTGCAAGAAGGCCATAGAGGATAATAATTAAAGGTAAGAGCTTTGCATCTTTACATCATCATTAGTATTAATACATAAATAATTAAAGTAAGTGAAGTAATATAAAAACCAATTAAAATATAAGATTCAATTGACAGATTAGCTTAAGGGTTGTTCAACTGCGCTACTCTGCTAAAGTCTTTTTTGTAAGTCTGAAAAAGAAATAAGATAAATATTTAACATTATGGGAAAAGAAGATATAGAAGATATAAAAGGAACAGAAGTGAGAATGATTGGTAAGTGTCCAGTATTTTCGGGACTAGAAAGAGATTATGAAAAATGGAGAAGAAGAGTGAGTGACTGGGTGGAGTTGAATGAAGATATGAAGAGGAAGGGATTAATAATAAGATTGCATCTAGAAGGGGAGGCTGAAGAGTTAACCAAGAACCTTAGTACAAAAGAACTAACTAGAGAGAATGGAGTGGATTTGATATTAGAGGCACTCGATAGTAGATATAAGATCGATAAAAGGGTTGAAAGATTTAACAGTGTTTTAGATGTACTAAAGATTGGTAGAGGTGAGAAAGAGAGTGTCAAAGAATATGTGATAAGATATGCGAGAGTGATGGGTGAGGCAACATGTTTAGGAATGAGTGAGTGGGGATCAGATGTAAAAGGAGCTCATTTGTTGTACACTTAAAATTTGAAAACATGGCAAGAGCAGATTATAATAGGGGGGTGTGGAGAAGGAGAATTAGATTATGAGAATATTAAAAAGCAATTGTTACGGGTGTTTGAAGAGAGAAAGAATGAGCATGAAAGAACGGAAGTTAAAAGAGATGAGAAGATGAAGGAAAACATAATATGTGGTTAGACAGGGGTAGAAAGGAAATGAGTCAAAGTACAGGGGCTGTATACAAGAAGGGAAGAGAAGAACCAAAAGGAGAAACTCTATATTGTTATAAATGTGGTGGTAGAGGACATATGGGTTGGCAATGTCAGGCGAAAGGCGGTTTGAGATGTTTTAATTGTTTTCAAGATGGACATTTTGCGAACGAGTGTAAGGAAGAAAAGTTGTGTTTGAAATGTGGGAGAAAGGGTCATGAGGCCAAGGAGTGCCTAACTCGGGATGAAAATATTAAGAAATGTATGTACTGTCGCAAATGGGGACATGAAGAAGACAAGTGTTGGTGGAAAAAAAGGGGGTCTGACAAGCAAATGAAAAGTGAACAGAGTAATGTATATTTGAATAATTCTGGGAATGAAAGGCATGAAGGCATGATTGAGGCTATATTAGATACTGGAAGTAATAGTACAGTAATAGGAAGAGAATGACTAGAGGAAATATTACGAAATCTAAACAAAAGTGAATTAGAGAGAATGAGAGAGAGTGCAAAGAGAATAGAAAAGACGTATAGTTTTGGGGGTTCTGATTATAAGGGGGAGAAAAGACTACAAATACCTGTAGATCTTACAGGAAAAAAGGGGGAAACCATCATTTACATAACAACAGATTACATTAACGATTTACACGATAAAGATATCCCATGGTTGATTGGAAGAACAACATTACAAAAACTGGGGGCAATAATGGATATCAGCAATAACAACATAATTCTAAGGGACATAGGGGTACAAGTAAAGGGAAGGGTGGATGATGGTGGACATGTTCGATTACCATTGATAAAACGTAGATATAGTACGTGGTTTGGGGGAGGTGATAAATGGTGGATAGGGAACAGTGAAAAACAAAATGAAGACAAATTACTCAAAATACACAAACAGTTTGCACATTGTAGTAAGGACAACCTAATTAAATTACTGGAGAAAGCATACGGGGGGAACAATGTTTATGAGGAGAATAAGAAACAACTACAAGGGATAATCGAAAGAGTAATAGCCAACTGTCATTCATGTAAGATATTTAAGCCCACACCTAGTAGACCTGTAGTAGGTTTGGATAGAGCAAATCATTTCAATGAATTAATATCTATAGATATGGGTGAGTTGGAAGGAAAGAAATTTTTAGTAATGATAGATGAGTTGACCGGTTTTGTTCAAGCAACATGGACAGAAGGAAAACGACCGGCGGAAATAGTAGGTAAGATAATAGACAGGTGGATAAGTGTTTTCGGAGCACCGGAAAAAATTCTCTCAGACAACGGAAGGGAGTTTCAAAATGAAACAATGGAGGAAATGTGTGAGATGTTCGACATAAAATTATTGGCAACAGCGGCAGAAAGCCCGTGGAGTAACGGAAAGTGTGAAAGAATGGTGGGTCTTTTGAAAGAAAATATGAGAAAACTACAAGAAGATGGGTATCAAAACAGGAATCTGTGCTTAAGATGGGCTGTGTATGGTCGAAATAATATACCCAATAAGGGGGGGTACACAGCAAACAATTTGGTATTTGGTTGGAATAAGGGAGGAAAAATGACTCCTTGGAGTATGGATAACACAGAGGGTTGGGAAGAAGGTGTGATAATAGACAATGCTCGATATAGAAGAGAGGCCTGGAGAGAAGTAATAAGTCAACAAGCAGAGATGAAACTAAAAAGAGCATTGAATAACAACATCAGGGAAAGTAAAGTACAAGATGTGACGATTGGAGAATGGGTATATTATAAAAGAGAGAACGATAAAAGATGGAAAGGACCTGGGAAGGTCATAGGAATAGATGGGAAAACAGTGGTGGTAAAACAGGGAGGGTCGATTAGATATACACAAAGAGTACACATAAACAGAATACAAAAAGCAACCAGGGAAGAGGACGATGGGAATGAAGCTGAAGAAGAAACAGATGATCAAGATGATCCAGATATGTATGAAGAACAGGGGGAGAACATAACAGGTATAAGGGAGGGACGATGTGAACACAAAAGAATACCACAGAAGAAGAAGATACAGATGGCGATGAAAGCGATATTTCTCTTGGAGTAATGGATAATGCGGGACAAGAAACAGAGGAGGAAGAACGAAGAAGAAGTAGAAAGAGAAAGAGATCTAAGTAGACTGAAGAAAGGAGAAAGATGGAAAATGATTGAAAAAGAAACTGGACAAGAAAAAAGGGTTGAGATAATGAGTAGAGCGGGTAAGGTGAACAGTAAGAAATGGAATCAATGTTACAACACCAAGAATCTAAATGATGGAACGATAAATTGGATAAACCTAAAAGACTTTGAGGAACATGAACAAATACCGGAAGAGGAAGAAATACTTTTAGTTGATGTAAGAGACATAGAAGTCATTAAGGCAAAGGAAAACGAGATACAGAATTGGAAAGAAAACGATGTAATGGATGAAGTGGTGGACAAAGGTAAAAAGGGGTTAAATACAAGATGGGTTATAACAGAAAAAGAAAAGAATGGGAAAAAATATTGTAAAGCTAGGTTAGTGGTTAGGGGTTTTGAGGAAAAAGGCAATGATGAGGGGAATGAAGCCCCAACATGTGCTGCCGAAGCGCTAAAAATGACATTAGGGATAATTAAAAGATATAACTGGGAATGCAAGTCTATAGACATTAAGGCTGCATATCTGCAAGGAAATAAACTGGAAAGAGAGGTGTTCGTAAAACCACCAAAAGAAGCAAACACGAACAACCTATGGAAACTACGAAAAGCAGTATATGGGTTGAAGGATGCTGCCAGAGTATGGTATTATAGTTTAAAGGAGATACTCGAAAGATTAGGGGGCGTGTGTTGTAAATTAGAACCTTCCATATTTACGTGGATTTACGTGGAAGAACGGAAATAAGTTAAGAGGTATAATGGTTTGTCATGTAGATGATATATGTTATGGTGGGGATGATACTTTCGAGGAACAAATAATAAGAAAATTAAAAGAAAGATTAAGGGTGGGGAGCCAGGAGTTTAAAGACTTTCGGTATATTGGGGTGCAAATACATGATAAAGGGGAACATATATTACTGGAACAGGACAATTACAGAAAAACATTAACAATACCCAATAAAACATTATACAAGGGGGATAGGGTGTTGGATGAAAGTGAAAAAACAGAATACAGATCAGGGGTGGGTCAATTAAACTGGCTGGGACAGCAAACAAGACCTGAAGTTTCTTACCAAGTGAGTGTGTTAGGAAAGAAAATGAAAAAGGGAACAACTGGAGATATGCGAAAATTGATAAAAATTATGGAGAAAACAAGATTAGAGGATAAACATCTTAAAATAGGGACATTAAAAGGGAGGTTGGATGTAAAAGTGTTTGCAGATGCATCCTTTAATGGATTAGGTACAGGAGAGTCGCAAATAGGATATGTCGTTATTATAGAGGATAGCTTTGGGAGAAAGATGCCGATAATATGGAAATCAAAGGTTGCTAACAGAATTGTTAGATCGCCATTAGAGGCCGAGGCGATGGGGTTGTGTGATGGATTGGAAATGGGGATATATGTAAGAAAATTATGGGAGGAATTAACAGGGGAAGCAAACATGAGACTGATTGGCTTTTCAGATAGTAAATCATTGGAAGGTGCTGTGAAATCACATACAAATGTTCAGAGTAGAAGACTGAGAATTGATCTAGCTGTTATAAAGGAATTGTTAAAAGAAGGAATAATTGATGATGTATGCTGGATAAACGGAAAGGAGCAAATAGCGGATAGTTTGACAAAAGAAAATGGGAACAAAAGAGGTCTGTATGAATATTTAAAAGAATGATAAGTAAGAATGAAAGAAATACATTAGAAGGATAGAGAGGAGGGAAAGAGAGCAGTGTGAGAGTGATGACAGGGAGTGGTCTTGTCTTGTCACTGTGAGTTAGTGACAATACATTTTCACTCGCTACAGTTGTTATATTATTCTTGTCTTTTTCAGAAATACTTGAAATATTCTTTCATATTGATAATATTAATAAAATCTATTTATAATCTATAATATAAGATAATATTCTACCAATTGATGTAACATCATTTATAACTGGACCACGGGTGACCACTTTGTTAATTCAAAACAGTCAAGCATACAGCATACAGAAGGGTGGAAATAATTAATTACTACGGGTGCCTCTTAGAATAATACAAATATCAAATATAACAAATAATATTCTTTATCTGCTCACACAACATTATATTATTGTTTATACATACTTATCCTATCTATTCTAACACCTATAACATATATTATACCTCCTACGCATGGCACGTTCATGTACCCATATGCACTAATCTAATGTAATTCATCATCCTGCAAGAAGGCCATAGAGGATAATAATTAAAGGTAAGAGCTTTGCATCTTTACATCATCATTAGTATTAATACATAAATAATTAAAGTAAGTGAAGTAATATAAAAACCAATTAAAATATAAGATTCAATTGACGGATTAGCTTAAGGGTTGTTTCATATATATATATATATATATATATATATATATATATATATATATATATATATATATATATATATATATATATATATATATATATATATATAGCGTCGGGCGGTGTGTGACCGAGCCCCTCTTTAGAAGGGGTGATTCGGTCCACTCTAAATAAAATAAAAAATAATAATAAAAAAAAAAAATTTCGCTCATTTAATAGCCACGCGGTAGTACTACAAGTTTTATTTAGATCATATTTAATTCTAGAAAGTTTTTATTTTTAAAAAATGTTATAAATTAGGGTACAAAATGTCCTCCAATAGAATTTCACTTTTGAAAATGTGAGTTTTTAACTTCGTTATAAAATGAAAAATTGTGGATCGATTTTAATTATTTTTCAGTGGATACACTTTCGAGTATGTTAGCTTTAAACTGGCAAAGTAAATTTTTGATCCAAGCAGTATTAGTGGCAAAAAAACGGGGCCTAACTTGGTCCGATTCACCCCGCCGTAAAAATTGATGGAGGGGTGACTCGGACCACCATTGTTTTTCGTATTTTACGTATTATTATTGACATTTTTATTACGTATAATTAATTTAAATATAATAAAAAGTTACTTATATTAAGTGAAATTTTTTTAAAAAAATGAAATTTTAATAAAAAAAAAATTCAAAGTGTCAAAATTTTTGGGCGGAGAGGGTGAATCGGACCACCTCTTTATTATTATTTTATTTATCATTATTGACATTTTTATTACTTATTACGAATTTTAATATGATAAATAATTATTATATTAAGTAAAAATTAAAATATAAAATTGAAATTATAAATAAAGGCAATTTAAACAGATAGTCGAGTCACCCTCAATGGTGTCCTTCACCCCTCCACCAGACAGGCAGACTAGGCGTTATTCAAACTTTAATAAAACTTATTATTAGAATTACATTATTATTTTTGTGTGCTTATGCTTGCGACTATGGGGCCATTTACTAAAAAATTTCCAAAAAGTGCATTAGGGGAGAGTCGGGAGACCAAGTTATACCTAAAGTGGTCCACGTCACCCCGCCCGACGCTATATATATATATATTAGCAACGTTACCATTACCTGGCAATTTTACGATATTTTTATAAACAACATTTTTCGTTATTTTCATATATCATTCTTTTTTTACGTATCAATTTTTTTTTCGTTGGGTCATTAAATTTATATATGAGAGAGGTTTGGCAACACTGTTCTAGTACTTTGACATGGGTTCTAAAGATCCAAAAATGAACCGATTATCGGAAAAAAATATCGATATTTCGTCAGAATCTGTTAAACTCAACTATTACCGCATAAAAAAACAAAATAATTTAAGTCTTTAGGAAAAAAAGTTAGCCTCAAAGTTAAAATTTTTCCCATAGGCTTATAAAAAACAATCAGTGAGCCTTGTGCTTGTTTTATGGCCATCATAGTTCAGGTTATGGTAAGATTTGTTAAATATACATAGATTTTCTCTGTGTAATCCTAACAAAACATATCATAACCTGGACTAGAGGGCCTGAAATGAGACAACCTGGATGGATCAAAAATGAAAAGCCTATGGGAGTTTTAATAACTTTGAGAGGCTGTAACTTTTTTCCTAAAGAGACTGCCATGTTTGTTTGTTTTTATTCTTTAGAGTATATCCTGTGATTTTTATAGAATTTTGGGGTGAAGCCCCTCTGTACTACTATACCCCATTGGTTCCTAAACTGGGGATAAATTATCCCCATGAGGTAATTTATTAATTTTTCTGGGGTAATTGAGGGATGTGAGAGGACAAGAAAAAAAGTTTGAAAAAAGAAATAAAAAAGAAAAGAAAAGTATGTGGCAATCCTGATGACTCATCGATGTCCACTCACTGCTTGAGGCTGCATCTATTTTACACTGTCAGTTTCTCTTTGAGCATCAACCCAGGCAGTATTTTTAACATTTATCTACTATTTTTTATGCAGTTTTTTCTTTTTAAGCAGATTAAATAATAAAATGTCCAAAAAGTGCACCTTCTGACGGGTTTTTTCATCTTTGGTTTTGTGAATTTACCTTCTGGTGGAGAGGATCGGCCACAATTTGTGGTATGTCTCAGTGTTGATAAATGAAAGCCTCAAGCCATGAAAACTCTCAGCACATGTTGAGAATTGGCATTCAAATCTTTAAATTGAGGATCAGGCTTTTTTTCAGAGCTGGACTGTAGCACTGAAAAGCTGAAGAATATCCATTCGATTCATCTGGAAACCAAACCCAAAAGCTTCAGGCTATGGCCGAAGTATCCAACTATGTTGCATATAAAGTTACCGAACAACAGAAATGCCACACCATTGCGGAGAATCTGATTATGCCTTGTGCATACGAGATGGTAAGCAAGGTATGTGGGGAGGATCAAGCGAAGAAACTGAGTGCCATATCTTTTATCAAACAACACAATCCACCAACGAGTTAATGACATGGCATCAGATATCCTGTCCCAAGTTATAACAGAGATTAAGGAAACTTCATATAGCAAATTCTCTTTACAATTTGTGCTCCTCTCCTTGGGTTCGTCCGTTACGTCCGCCAGGACACAATCAAAGAAGATTTGAGGATCTGCTGACAACCACGAAGGGAGAAGATATCTTCAATATCATCAACAGTTTCTTTACCAAGAATGGATTGGATTGGAGCAGCATTCAACAGGTAGGGAGAGATGTTTTTAATTTTATTTAAATGTCTTATAAATTTAATTACATTAAAATCAGATAATTATAGTACAAAAGATAAGTAAGAATGACCAACTGGCACAACTATAACAAATTTTATTTTTAATTCAGTTCTCTGTCGATGATATGTGGTCATTGTAGATTACAGAGCCTCATACAAGCTGTGAATCCAGGAATTTCTGGAGATCATTAGCATTTATCGGTACTCTCTTGGATCGAAAAGCCTGCCTGGTAATCTGAAGTTAGTGTTTGAAGATTAAGTTGAAAATTGTCAACTTCATCAAGTCCAGGGATTTGAATTCACGTATATTCAAGGAGCTGTGCAAGTAAATGGGAAAGCAGTATGAAGTTCTGCTTTTCATACGAATGCTTGCTGGTTGTCACGAGGCAAGGTTTACTTCATCAAGCTCCGAAAGGCTATTCAGGAATTCCTGGAACAAAAAGGATCTTTTGCTACCAAATTCACTGATAAGGAGTGGCTTGCTCGACTTTACTTGACTGTCTTATTTGCGGAGCTTAACAGTGGTAATCTATAATTCAGGGTTGGGTTCAAGTACAAGTACTTGTACTTGTACTTGTACTTAAGTACATTTTTTGGAGTACTTGTACTTGTACTTGTACTTGCAGTTTCTAAAACCACTGTATGTACTTGTACTTTTACTTGAGCCTTTTGTACTTGGTACTTGTGCTTGGTACTTGCAAGTACTTTTGGCATTTTTAACTTGCCAATATTTTTTATTTTCTTTTTATCATTTTCCTACGTATTGATATTATTATTTTTTATAAATGTATTCTAAATAAATTTCCATTTTTGAATGTAAAGTATGTCATTATATATATATATATATATATATATATATATATATATTATATATATAATAATATATATATATAATTAATATATATATATTATATATATATATATATATATATATTCATCATCATCATCATCATCAATCAACCACCTTTTTCTCCAAGACTGGGGGTAAGGTGCGTAACAGTGTACCGGAAACAGAAAAGGTAGAAGAATATGACGCACAAGTCGAAAAGAAGCCCAGCCTTACTCCCTTTGTATACCTATTAGTGGGGAACTCGCCGCACAAGAAAATTCCCACCTAGAGCTTGCACGGGACGCGACGGACCTTCACTATGCATCTTCGCTAATGTAGGGTTCAACCTTTGGCCCAGGTGGGCCACAATCATACACCCTTCACAAAACCCTGCCATTTACTTCCTATTATGTATTTTTTTCTCGCCCCTGCCAAGCTCAGATTTCACTCCTCCATACATTCTTTTGCTGACTCAATCCACTTTTTCTTCGGTCTCCCAGTCATCGATTACCCAACACAACTCACCACTATACATTCCGCTTAACCAACCGACTATCATCCATTCTTTCCACATGACCCAAACCATTCTAAACATACTTTCATTTATTCTCTCATTGTTATCCCTTTTCATACCATACAACTCTTAATACGTTCATTCCTTCATTTATCAATTTTTCTCACACCTAACAACGCCCCTAAGATTGTCCATCTACAACACATTGTACTTTAGAATCTATACCTCTTATTTCCAGACCATAGTTCTACTACTATACATTAACACAGCTAAACAATTACCATCACCGCACAGACATAGCCGCACTCAAGACCTTAGACTCTTTACATCCACAACGGATTTAATTGCAACCAAAGCCCTCCTTAACCTTCGCATTCACAACTACCTAGCTACACTCGGCATCACCGTTCCCTTTTGCGTCCAACATAGTATATATATCCTAAATATTTAAACTCAGTCACTTGTTCCAGCTGCTCACGATCTAGCATAAACTCACACACCGAGGACTGTCCTCATCAAACCATAACCTTACTCTTATCTACGATTTACTTCCAAACCCACTTCCATATTACACACCCTACCAAACTTTTCAACCATTTCTCTCAAACTCTCAAAATTTCCTTATACAAACTATATGTGTATTAGAGCATTAAAAAAAAACTGGATAATTTAAAAATTCCTAATATAATATATTATATATAATTATATATATATATAACTATATATATATATATATATATTATATATATATATATATAATATATAGTATATATATATATATATATATTATTATATAATTATATGTATATATATTATATCATATAATATATATATGATTATAGGCGACACCATCGGCGTGACCTCCTCTGCGATTCTGCAATAGTTGTATAACAAACGTTCTCCTCGGAGCGGCACACCGAACAAGCATATACAAAGTCTCCCGAAGTTGAGAAGGAGGGTACACAATATTATACCTTACTCATTCAAAGGGTAAGAAGAGCGGAAAAAAGGTAACCTGTAAAATTTATCCTAACTTATTTTTTAGCCGGTAATTAGTTTATTGAACGAGGGGGGGGGGGAAGATTATATGTTGATATTTTGGCTCGAAAAGAGTGCGTCGAATGAGGTGAAACTAATTTGGGGAAGATAGACACCACGTGCTAGCAGACGACGTATACGAAGTACAACGGACTAGTGCGGATGTGGTCTACCAAATCGTCGTACATTGACAACAAAATGATTGCATTGAATAGGAAGGAGAAGAAACCATTATGTATTTTAGGGATTTATGGATTTGCAACAAGGACGAGACAACACACCAAATGTATAATCTTAGATAAATAGAAGAATCTATGGACAACGTGTTAAGTAACTATGCGTGTTGGTGGTAAGCTTCTGGAATAGAATCAAAAGTATGATATGACGATAGTGAAGCGTGTGTAAGAATTAAATAGTCGAAAGTGGACTATATTTTAATACTTAATAGCGGAGACGATGACAGCGGATGTGGATGGCTCCTTGGCAATGCCAACTCCGTCATAATCGAATGAGGTTCATGAAACAGAAATTAGAAGGTAAGGTGGACAAGGGATAGTCAGTTAGAATGAATGGAGAATGGATGAGAGAGGAAGATTCCCTCTACCTATGTTCATAAATAGAGGACCAATGATTTGATTTGTGTGGCCGAATCTAAGAGGAGTTTGAGAAGACTCAGATCAGCAGGAGATTTTTGGATCAGGGTGTGTAAAAAGAAAGGTTTGAAAGTAAACGTAAAAAGAGTAAGATTATGGTTGTTAAGGATTATGGATTGTCGAATGAGGACAGACCTCAGTGTTGAAGTTATGTTAGATGCCGTGAGCCAGAGACTGGCAAAAAGTGTCCTGAATTAAAATTTCTAGAGACTTTGCTTGAATGAAAACGGGAGCGCAATGATGCAGCATCATGTAGATAAAGATAAATTGTGCAATGGCACTAATCAGAGTATATGCTGTAGCAGTTACACCAACTCGTCCTGCCGCAGCCAGGCGATGTCTAAAGACTAAACACCACACAGCCCCGGCGACGCACAAGCAAAAGCACAACGAAACACACGCCCCTGTTGAGGGCATAGGGTCTGTACATTGAGTATTTGTTTTACCGTGTATTAGAATTTATAGTAGTGGACTATAGTCGTGGAATAAGAGGTATAAGAATCTAAATTAGCAATGTTTCAGATGGACGAAGTGCTGGATGTGCGTGTGAGCCCGCGAGGGCGGGGCCGTGGGTAATTGTAGGGCCTAACCTAAACACTAGTAAATCTGCATACCAGGTAAGCCATTCCTTGTGTTCCATGTTCTAAAAAGATACAGTAGTTGTAAATGTCAAAGTTGGAAATGTATATTTTAGAAGTTTAAAGTGATAAAAAGGTTATATATATATGTAGGAAAACTAAGAAAATGTTGGAAGAAGTAAAGATTTTTAGATATTTAGGGATGGATTTGGGTAAGGGGGAGGGATGAAGGAGGAGAGAGAACATAGAGGAGGAGAAGGAATGAGAGCGTTGTGTGGTCTGAGAGAAGTATGGAAAGGCGGGGATTTATCACAGTAGTTAGATAAGTATATATTTGAAAAAAAATTTGATGTACCAGCGGTAGGTTGTATGAAACGTGGGGGTTGAATGCTAGGTCCAGGAAGAAGTTGGAAGTATTTGAGATGAAGGGGTTGAGAGCGGTTTGTGGGATTAGTAGAAGGGAGAGGATTAGGAATAGTGGTGAGGGAGAGATGTGAGTGGAGGAATGGTTGTGTGGAAGAGCGGAGAGCATATCTCAGATGTATGGGCATCTGCGTGAGAACTGGAGGAACAGAGATGGTGTAGTTAGGAGGAGTACGGGGGCGGAGGGTGATAGGAAGGAGAGGAAGGGGGAGAGCAAGAAGGAGGTGGATGGATGGAATAAAGGAGCTGCTGGAGGAGGGAGGGATTGAGGGAGGGAAGAAGAGTGAGGGGTGTTGGCGAGGATAGATAGGTGGGGTGGGGGCAGATGAGGGGGGGTGTAGGTGGAGAGGCTGTACGTCACACTACCCGTCAAGCCGGAAAAAGTGTGTATGCAATAATAATATAATCAATAGATATATATAATAATATATATATATATATATATTTATTATATATTTATATAATATATATAATTATTATATATATATATATATATATATATATATATAACTACCTACCTATATATATAATATATATACCGATATATATATATAATATGTGTTGATGTTGTGTGTGTGTGTGAAGTATGTAGGGTTGGCGTGTGGTAAAAAATATGTATATTCTTTTAGCCATATTAATAAAATAAGGAGTAATGCTAGAGAGAAAATTTGGTTGTAAATAGGAATGAGAGAGATGATAACAGTTTTAGAGCATTTTAAAAAAAAATAGTGTAATAGTTTTTAAAAAGTGGGAAATAGTTTTTAAAATTAAAGTGGGAATATTTTTAATATTCATAGTATTTCAAAAGTCATGAAATTATTATCTTGTTTGGACTATGTTAAATAAAGAAATAAATAGTTATAGTACTCAGATATTATGGTATTAGAATTGTTCCTTATAAATTAATATTTGATAATAATATTGCTTTACAGAAAATGAACAATCGAAGAAAAGATTTTACAGAAGTGGCAACACTCTATGGCGTCTAAATACAAAGCATAATATGCGCGGACACTTACAGATGGAAAATCGGCTCACTTGTTGTCCCTGGATCTCAATACCTTAGGAGTAATTTTTATGTACGTGCTCTGTCAAAGCTAGTCTAGACCATTTCTCAATTTAGAAACTTGAATTGTTATGTTTGCTCCGATTATTAAAAACTTATTATTATTATTAAAGAAATTCACAATTTTGTTTATTTATTGGAAAGTGTTAGAACATTTTGTAAACGAGATTGTAACTTTTGTAAATTTGTACGTACGGTGTTTGCTGATTTACAGTATAAGCTGGAGACGTTGTATATTTTTGCAACTACAAGTATTTAAAAGGAATTTGAAGGTATTATGAATTTTATAAATTAGCCAGTAGTTTATAACGTATTATTATTAGTAGCATTTGCGTATGGCAGTTCTTGATATCAACCAGCGTTATGCAGTGGCACGTCAGACTGTCAATAAAACAGCAGTATATGTAACATTAGTTAAATTAATAAATGCACACTGTGCATTGCATTTATTGTCCTAAGATATCACTATTTGGATTATGCACCTTGTTTATTGTGAACGAAAAATAAATAAAATATTACTGAAATTATTGTGTTGAATTAAGCTAAAATTTTCAATTGTACAGAGAGTTATCTAAAGAGATTTTTATAACTTTATTTTGATATTAAACTGTTTTGAAATTAAAGTTGAAAAATTGAAGCGTTTTGTTTACTGTATAGGTCCTTTGTTTTTAGTTGAAGTTTCATTTCCTATTTATAGATATTTGGTTATTTTATTATCGCTAAGAGAATTTCATGCGTCGTTATAAAAGACGCTGCCAATCTTGAATTAAAAAAGCCGGCAGCCGCCATCTGAAAAGCAGACCTGCCATATTTTGAAGTGACAAGTGACTTTGAAACACTTGACTGTCTTGAAATTTTTTGCATATTAAGGTGAATTAAGATGATGTATCATCTATTGACAATTGAACTTTAAAGGATTTAATACGTCATTAATGCGTTAAACTTAAAACATTGTGGAAAAACATTAAATCCTGTTGAAACACATATAGTGGTCCTTGGACTTGACAGAATTATTTAAGACTTACTTAATTTGGACTTTGGATAAATTTATTCGGTCAATTTCGTGAGGATTTTAAGAATTTAGGACTTTGTACTGAAATTTAAGTTTACAGTAACCTCATTGACAGTTAATTCGTACAGTACTTAGAAACTTACAGTACATTAGTTTAATATTTGACATTATTCCTTCTTTAGTTTTGAAAGAAAACAATAGGACTTAGTTTCGTTAAACATAGACTTAAGTCTAGACTGAGTTGGACTTAGAATTGAATTTAATCGGACTTTTATTGATTTAATTTAGAGTTCGACTTTGAAATAGGGATTCGACTTTTTCTGAAGTTGATATTAGCCTTTGAAGTTGGCATTTGACTTTACATATGATACTCGACTTTGAGTTTGACCTTTGATTGTTTGAACTTAGCCTTCAATGGTAATTATTTAACTTAGTTTTCAGCTTTGACTGTTTGAGTTGACTTTCGACTTTAAATTTCCAGTTTTAGCTTTCGACTTTAACTTTTCCCGAGTATTGGATTTGACTCTTGACTATCAGAGTTAGTTTTCATTTTGGATATATTTGCATTTAGTTTTGACTTTATTTGTAGATTGGTTTTGACTTTAATAGTTACTTTCGATTTTAATATTATTGATAATTTTTCGACTATTTCGTTGGTATACTCAATTTAGTTTTGGTATTCCGATATTTTCAGGGTTATTCTGACCTTGATATAAGAATTAGATTTTAACTTGAGTGAATGAAACTTCGTAATGATTCTCTGACTTAACTGGATTTATTTTCTTTGATTGAGTGTTTGTGATTAATGCATATTTCTGATTGTGCCTTAATTATAGCGAGGTATTTTGATTAACTCACAACGATTTCAAGGTGGATTGAACGGTGAATACTTTGAGGATTAAGAACACTAGTTTGATAAATTGCGTTTCATAGCAGTTAATGGTAATCACAGTTAACTTTGAGAAATAGTAAGAGGAATCCTAGATATTTAAGCTTAGTTGGTAACTTAGAATCTTTACAAAGCTCTTGATTAATTAAATATAAAAGTTTACGTTGGTTTTCTGATTTGGTTGCCTTATATTGAAAGTTAATAAGGTACCGGTTTTGAAGATATAACAAAGACTTTTTAGACGGTTTATTGGAACAGAATTCCATGTAGACAGCCATTATACATGGACAATAATTTTGTTGTTTGAGATTTGATCGTTGACACTTATGAAACATCTTATACTATCTGAGTTGATATCATAATTTAAAAATAAGGAAACTATAACACTATGATAGGATTCTCGAAGTTCATTTAATCTGTAAAAAAGAGTTCTACGAATACATTTAACTACCAACACATCTAACTACTGAGGATAGGGAAAGGAACACAATAGTTTTTTATTTAGAATTAGACACAACGCTCTGTATCTGTTTGTTTATTTTACCACTATACACCTTTAAAGTTAGACAGTCAGTTTAGTTTTATTTGCTGCAATTTTTTCTTTAGGTTAGTGTAAATACTGAGGCCATATACCTAGTGGCACTACAACAAAGAATAAATAAAATGAGCTCCCTATGACATTCCGCGACTGAGTTTGTTGTCCCGTCCACGGTTTCGTTTTGAATTAATTTTGTCACATTTCCCCGTCTGTTGATTCAGTTTTGTCTTCCGTGTAAGTGCACCATTTCTCTACCCAACAAGAATAAAATAAAATGGTGCCATGACCAGTTCGGACTGAGTTTGTGTCCGTACGGTTTGTTTTGAATTAACTTTTTTCACTTTCCCCGTCTTTGCATTCAGTTTGTCTTTCGTGTAAGAGCACCATTTCTCTATTGAACAAGAATAAAATAAAATGGTGCCGTTGACCAGTTCGTACTAGTTATTGCGGCCGTATGATTTATTTTGCATTTATTTTTCCCACCTTTCTTTTTTTTTTGGCCCTTCCTGTTTTGCCTTTTTCCCTTA
>JABUQX010016919.1:20000-23110 GCA_015478945.1 Trachelipus rathkii | reverse complement strand
GAGAGAGACGATGGAGAGAAGAAGAGAGAGAGAGATGAAGAGAGAGAAAGAGAAGGGAGAGAAGGAGAGAGATGATGAGAGAGAGAGAGAGAGAGGAAGAGAGGAGAGGGGGAGAGACGAGGAGAGAGCGGGAGAAGATGAGTACGGAGAGAGAGAGAGAGATGGAGATGAGAGAGAGAGAGATCGAGAGAGAGAGAGAGTAGAGAGAGAGGAGAGAGAGAAGAAGAGAGAGAGAGAGAGAAGAGAGAGAGATTAGAATTCAGTTTAGGACAATTAGTTGAGGTTCTGATAAATTGTGTTAAGCATACCACTTACCACCAAATCTTATCATAATCTGAACGAGAATTGCCTAAACAAAAGACCTATTAATAATATTATATATATATATATATATATATATATATATATGATAATATATAATATATATATATATATATATATATATATATATATATATATATATATATTATATATATATATATTAGTATTATATATATAACATATATATATATATATATATTCTCTATATAATATCCATCTAGGCTATATATATATGTATATATGATATATATATAATATATATATATATATATTATATATTATATATATAATAATACTTATATATATATATATATATACCACCACACGCAATCACTTATATTATGCTTGTTATCTTACATTCATATAGTATATGATATATATATAATTAATATATATATATATATATATATATATACTATATATATATATATGGAAAAATATTATAAAGGTTTCGTACCATTGACGTTTTTCTGAATATTAGAAACGATTTTGAACCTTTGAGAAAGTTAATTAACTATTTGATATTTTTGCAATACTGTTGCGTATATATTACACGGAAATTTAAACTTTTAGTAAACTATAATTTATTGGCACATATCAATTAGAATTAAAAACTTATATGAATTAACACTAACGTAAAAACTCATTGAACATAGTATATATATATATATATATATATATATATATATATATATATATTATATATATATTATATATATATTATATATATAATATATATATATATATATATAATATATATGTTATATATATATATATTATATTATATAATATAATATATATATATATATATATATATATAAATATATATATATAATATTATAATATATTATATATAAATTTATATATATATATATATATTTGATAGTTAACCTCCCAAAAGGTTCAGGCATGTAACTAGAAAAACTATAACAGCTACACGGAAATAAATATCATTTTTATTAATCAGGAGGACATTTTTACCGCGGAAATAAAAAAAAATAAAAAAAAAAATAACGTTTTTAAAAAAATTAAAATTGTTAAAAATGTGAAAAAAAGTACAGTTTTTTGAGGAATTCATTATGTTCCCTTACTCCGAATGAGCACGCAAAGGTGTTCAAATGTTTGAATTTTTTTTTTTAAAAAACTAGAGAATACCTACGTAAACAAGAACGATTTATAGAGTCGGGGTTTCTCGGCCTACCGGAGACGACGGGGGGGATCGTCCCCCCCTCTGTCCCTCCAGTCGGCTCGAACCCCCTAAAGGATTATAAAAAGAAAAATAATATTTCTCCAAAGCGTAAAAAAAGTGAGTATTTGGCAACTTTTGCTCTCGAGTGACAACCCGGTAAAAAAAAAAACCCGGAATCCCCCATATCCGTTTTAAAAAAATTTTTGGGTGTCCCTCAAAAAATGGTGGCGGGTCTCGTGTGTTGTTTTTGTCCTTATTTCTTTTTCCCCATCTCGCCGCCCCCACCCACTAAAAAAAAAAAGGGGGCGGGGGGGGGGGGGGCGGGGGGCGGGGGGGGGGTTTTCAATCAGAGTGCACTATTTGAGGTCTAAGATTTTTACTAATATTTAAGGGAGTTATTAATAAATATTAGTGGGAATAAAATAGATTTTTTTTAAAGTTTCTCGATGAAATTACTTGCTAAAATCAAAAATGTTTATTTATTTTCCTGGTTAGATGTTATAGGTTTCTGTTACATGCCTGAAACTCTTCGGATGCTGGCCATTGAAAAACTTATAACAGCTACACGAAAATAAAATATCATTTTATTAATTCAGAGAAAAATTTAGAAATTAAGAAAAAAATAAAAAAATAACGCTTTTTAAAAAATTAAAAAATTGTCAAAAATGGTGGTGTGAAAAAAATAGTTTTATTGAGGAATTTGAAGATGCCGCTTACTCCGATAGAGCACGCAAAGGTGCCAGAATGCATGAATTTTTTTTTTAAACTCTAACGAATACCCACGGGTACACAAGAACGATGGATAGAGTCGTGGTTTCTCGGGGACGACGGGGACTTCGTCCCCCCTCTGTCCGTCCGTCGGCTCGCCCCCTAAAAAGGATATAAAAAAAGAAAAAATAATTATTTTGCCAAAGCGTAAAAAAATTGGTATTTTGCAACTTTTTTGCTCTCCGAGGACTAAGCAGGCGTTCAAGGTCAATCAGAGCGACATATTTCAGGTTCTAAGATTTTTTACTAAGTTAAGGATTATTAATAAAGCTATTAGGAATAAATAATTTTTTTTAAGTTTCTTCGATGAAATTACTTGCTGAAATCAAAAAAAGTTACTTTATATTCCTGTAAGATGTTATATTTTTCTAGTACATGCCTGAACTTCTTCGGGGGATGCTGGCCTATATATATATATATATACTATATATAATATTAATATATATATATAGACGCTTATATTATATATATATATATATATATATATATATATTTATATATAATATATATATAATATATATATTATATATATATCAGAGCTGGCCGTTGCGCCACCGATTCGCCCTATGCGCTATGGCGCACTATCAATTCGTAGGCGCAAAGGCGGCATAGCGCAACAAAATTTTAAAAAGCGGACTAAGGCAAAGGCGCGACAGCCAATGTCTGTGCGCCTATAGCGGCGGCCTATGAACAGGACCAAAGCATTTTTTTTTACCCTAAAAGTTAGAACTTCGAAGCCTGGCAAACTTGTATCATTCTAAAAAACCAGTGATATGTAAAAACAATATATATATATATATATAATATATATATATTATATATATATATAAGA
>JABUQX010016919.1:0-17500 GCA_015478945.1 Trachelipus rathkii | reverse complement strand
AATAAATTTTAATTATACACTAATCGGTAAAATAAACATAAATATATTAAAGAAAAAGAAAATGTAGCACTAAACACCTTTTATAGCAAAACACTAATAAAACACAAAAATAAACTATTCAACATTTCTCAAAAAAAAATAGGCCTTCGTTTAACAAAATTTGAAAAACACTAATATTGACTCTAAATAATATAATATAAATAATAGGATTAAGCATATGTAGTTATAATCACGACAATTAAACTGTTTGAATGTTTGATGCAAGGCACTAAACTATTAAGGTACAATAACTGGTGTTTTATCTTTAAAACGCAGAGAATAGGCACAATTGCGAGATCAACATTGGCGGCAGAGGCGAGAGGATCGAACTTGTCACATGATCGTGATACAAAAGCGGAAGACCAAATAAGGAAATAAAAGCAAAAGCTAATGGTATTTTAACTTATATATAATAATATATATATATATATATATATTATATATATATATATATATATATAATATATTATATATATATATATATATATATATATGATATATATTAGTGATGCGCCTCCGCATTGCGGATGCGGAACATCCGCACTAAATTCAACATTCGCTTCCACATCCGCACTTTACCAAAATTTGACATCCGCATCCTGCACTACTGAAAAATTCAACTCCGCATTCGCATTTTACAAAAATTTAACATTCGCACTAAATTCAACATCCGCTTCCACACCGCACTTTACCAAAAATTTGACAAATTTGCATCCGCACTTACAAAAATTTAACATCCCGCATTACGAAAAATTCAACAATCCGCATCCTACAAAAATTGACATCGCACTAAATTCAACATCCGCATTTACGAAAATTCAACATCCGCATCCGCAACTGCACTTTGCCAAAAGTTTGACATCTGCACCGCACTGTACAAAAATTCAACATCCGCACTAAATTCAACATCCACTTCCACATCCGCATTTACGAAAATTCAACATCCGCACTTTACCAAAATTTTTAATTCTATTTCATTAATCTTTAATTTAATCATCTTTATTTAAGACAATTTAATTTGGAAGAAATAAAAACCATTTAATATAAAATTTTATTAATCACTAATTAGTTAAAATACCAACAATTTACAAATTACTATTTGTGCACGAATTACTAATTCCCTGAAGTTCAATCTCTAATTCATTCAGTATTTACCTGATCGTCTTCTGCAACGCGATGTCTTCTCCTTGTATCATCAATCCGATTGTGAAGCGCACTTATCCCGAATCCTCAAAACAATTCCAATTTCTACTCATAAATTAATTGCCTACATTTACCATCTTTTCCAAGTTTCTTCTCAGCTTCATGAGAAGCAATTTACGTTATTTCACAAAAAAGAGGTAATGGATGGATTTTTTCATTTCGTGCTCCTTTAGATTAACGACTGTACTCAATTTTTTTCAGGTGTGAATTAAAAGTACTTGGTTTGAAGTGAAGAGGCGGAAAAGGGGGAGAGGAGAGAAGAGAGATGATATTATTAAAAGATGTTAAGTTCAATATAATCATTTCTTTATGATTAAGCGAGCGCTGTTATCAATATTTTATATATATTCGATATTGTATCAGCTGTGAATAAGAAACACTTTGTCATACGTCTCACTGTTGTCATTCATGACCTACATAAATTCTTCCCCTCATTTACATTTACTATTCATATATTATTATTTCTTTAATCCGTAATTATAATTGTTCTTTAGAGACACGTGAGGTAGGCCCGTTACTCAAGATAATGAATTTGTTTATTCCCTTCTTCTTCCGTTCTAAGTTTATGCTATAGCCTGAGTTCGAACTGTTGACCTGGAAGGTCTACACGATTTTTATGGAACTTTACAATGATCAACCAAACACAGGAAGAAGATAACCATTATTAGTCGTCAATTTATTTTTTTGAACATTTTCCCCTTTCCCATTACCATATCATATAATGTTTACTATCATCATCAGTGCTGGTCTATGCTGGATTTATCTCGCAGGGAAGGTAAAGAGATTATTGGTAATATACTCTTCCAGAGGCGCAAAACCAAATGTCTAACCACTGTTAAACGGGAATGAGCTTCTCAGTTCCCACTTTGAAAGATTCTCTCTTTCATTCTGGTAATAGGAGGGGCATCATTTATGTACTATTCATTGTTGACTATATTCGTTCACAGATCTATTTCATATAATCAAA
Source organism: Trachelipus rathkii (assembly GCA_015478945.1). Classification (NCBI taxonomy): domain Eukaryota; kingdom Metazoa; phylum Arthropoda; class Malacostraca; order Isopoda; family Trachelipodidae; genus Trachelipus; species Trachelipus rathkii. Next base: position 15,291 of record JABUQX010016919.1, on the reverse strand, counting down.
ATCCAATTCTTGGTTAATGCTTATAATTAGGTCGTGCCATTTGACTTTTCCGTTGCTGCAATGAAAATTTTTTTGTGTAGGCATTTTTTATTTACGTTTATTTCTTTATTTCTTGGTGCCGAGTTACCATGGCTTCTGTTAAGGAATGTTGTCTTTTAAATTTTTTAGCTGTAGTTACCCTCATAGTCTGCACTCAGAAACATTTAATGATTTCGAATTTCTGTGAGTTAGCAGAATGAGATTTATTTAAGCTTCCTTTTTGATTACATTCAAAGCTGCACTTAGAAAATTTAAAATAATTTCGATTTTTTTTTTTTTTTTTTATTTTTTATTTAATTCACCTTCTTAAGAGGTAACCAGTAAATGCGCGGGCCCGAACCTCGGGCCTAAGCGCATATGGTTGTCCCGGCAGGTTCTTTAACAACCAAGAAACCTTCTCAGTATTCTGGCGCTCTGTCGGTCGTATTATAATGGAGCTCATCTCCAACGTTGTTACTTCCACCGTAGCTTTTCAATAATTGATTTAGCATTTTTTTTATCACTACCGCATACTTCCAATTAGCACAGGAGTTATAACCTCTGCCTCTTTTATCGAATGTCATTTCCACATGCCTTTGTAATGGTATTTCAGAGTTTGTTACTTAACTTCCTTTCATTTTCATTATGCGTCGTTGAATACTACTGCACGTCCCATGAAAATTCCCTTATCTCTATAATTGTATGCCTTTCTTTCTCTTTTATAACTTTTACTATACAATATTACCCGGTTGTTATGACTAATAGCGTACATATTGTGGAAATGCATATAGTCGGTAGATATTAGCGCGTTGTTATTTTCTCTATTGCGTTGGGATTGTCCAGTTATTTGGAGCTTCTATATGGTATTTGTATTTTTCACAAAATTCTATAATGGATTAATTTGCAATTTATATGCTATTATGTCTTGTCGGTATAGTGTATGTCTTTGCTTGGAGAAGATGTGTCACAGGCTTGAATAAGATTATGAGGCTAACTGTTCCGGCAGATACTTTACAACATGCTGGGCATTGATTGGAATGTTCGTACTTTTCTCTATCTCTCTCTTGAGACCAATGTGTTCGTAATGCTAAGTCCGTAGTTGCCGCTAACGAAGGGCATGTGGTTAGCAGATGACTTCTTTTAAAGTGATGTTTATGGATTACATTCATAGCTGCACTCAGAACATTTGAATAAAATTTCGATTTTTTGTTTTTTTTTTATTTTTTGTGTATTTGTTAATTCACCAATTCGTAAGTGGTAATGTTACCATTTAAATGCGGGCCCGAACTCAGTGGCCTATAGCGCATAATATGGTTTGATCTTCCGGCAGGTATCTTTAAAACAAGAACTCATTTATACTCAGTTATTCTTTGAGCGCTTCTGATGCGTATATAATTGGAAGCTCAAATCCCAAAGTGTGTTACTTTCCACCGGTAGATCTCAATTTAATTAGTAGATTTATAGCTTTTTTTATCACTCCATACTTCCATTTTACCTACAGAGATATATTTAACCTGTGTCTTAGCTCATATCAATGTCCATTTCCACAATATCCTTGTAATAGAGAGTAGTTTTTCAGAGTTTGGTACTTATAGCTTCCTTTTCAGATTTCATATGCTGATACTCTGCCGTCCCATGGAATCCCTATCTCTATAATGTATGCCTTTCTTTCTCTTTTATCTTTTACAACAATATCGGTCTGTTATGTGTTATAGGTACATCTGTGGGAATGCTATAGTCATTTAGTATTAGCGCGTGGTTATTTTCTTCTATTGCGTTTGGGTTGTGTTCCCAGTATTTGGATGCTTCTATTGGTATTTTGTATTTTTTCACAAATTCTAAAATGATATTGAATTTGCATTATTACTATGTATTATGCTCTTACGGTACTGTAATGTCTTGCTGTTGGAAATGTAATAGTAAGTATATTGGTGTCACAGCTGATAATAATGGCTAACTGTTTCCGGAGATACTTTACACATTCGGCATTGTTGGCATTAATGTTTCTCTTCTTTATCTCTCTCTTGAACAAATTGGTTCGTAATGCTAAGTCCTGTGCCCCCACAATTGTTCTTTCATCTTCTTCTTTAGAGTACCCCTGCATACTGCTTCTTCGAATTTTTCGTGTTATCTATATGACAACCTGTTCTATGATATTTTTGTATTCCTTTGCAAATGCATGCTCCTTCAATTAGTTTCAATGTTTTTTCTTCTTGCTTTTCTGTGCTCATTTCTTAGGTGTGTTTCATCTTTTTCCTTTTTTGTCATTCCTTCTGTTGTGGATCTCGTTAGGATATCAACTCCGTAGAATGATAGTGTGAATCTCTGGGTTTTTTGGCTGGTTAAAAGATGTTTTTCAGTCGCTTTCCCGTTTCTGTGCCTCCTTTCACCCATCTGATGATTACTTATCACTTTGCCTTCGATATACGTCGTTTAATCCCGAATCACTATTCCCTCTATATACTGGCTATCATTTCTTTTGGTTATTCCCATTTGCCCACCTTTGATCCCTAAGGGGATATATCATCTACTTGCCAGGCATTGGGGTTCTTATATATAATTTTATGGGGCGTGGACGGCATTTTTCAATCGTCTTAATATCTAGTTTGTTTAAACTAATCTGGATACCACATCAATTATTCCAGAACCCATACAATTATGCATCTTTGTGTGTTATGCTGCCTAATGATTCTTTACTGTCTTCGACCGTTTATAATTTGCATTTTTAGATTCATATTTATATTAGTGCAGTCTCTTCTCATATTCCTGTCTTTCAGCTTTCTCTTCATCTTGTCTTATGTTTCGTTATTTTTTCTATTTTCTCTCGTTGATCCACGAGGTATTATAGGTGTTCTTCACATTATCTAGTTGTCTAATAATGTATCGTCTGTTTTTAGATTTTGATAATTTCTCTACTTCATTCATTTCCTATTCTTCAATGTCAGGAACGCACAATTTATCTTTAGTCCGAACTTTTCCATTTGTATTCACTTGAAAATCTCGTTAACTACTCTCCTATCTGCATGTTTGGGTATTTGATTGTTTGGGGAAGTTATAGTTTGATGTCAAATCCATGTAAAAATAAATGCGAGATGTTTTTTCCTTTTCTTTTCATATGCTTGATCCTTAATTCTATATCCCATTATGCCAAGTGTATTTTATCAAGACTCAGGGGAGATTTCAATGATTAGTACAGAACCAGCATGGAGTGGGGGGATAAGGAATCCCCATAACTGAATGTTTTAGTCCTCATACCTTATTTTTAACATCCTGATTTGGGTATATAGTCCTTACATTTTCTTGATGTCAATTTAATATTGATCTTCCATATTTGCATCACTTTTTTCCTAAAGTCTACTCGTATACTTATTAGTTGATTTTATAGATTGTTTGTAATACCTCTTTTGGATCTGATGAAGTGCGGCACACTATCATGATGCTTTTTATAATTCAATCGCAAGTGATTCTTAAGTTCTTCTTGTCGTGTATGGCCTTGCTCTTCTAGGATCATTTTATTTTTTATTAACAATTGATCGTTATTGTCGTGACTTCCCTTACTGCAACCTTTTTGTTCTTCTGCTATGTATATTATTTTCTCTGATTGTATCGTTTGTGTAGTACGTGCTTTCTGATCAATTAATTTGCTGTTATATATGTATATGTGTTAGTATAGGTGTAGACAACGTAATGGATCATATATTTCCCTTGGTTTTGTGTTTCCCTCTGATTTTAGTAATAAGGACTGTTTCCTTTGCGTTCATCCACTCATGGGTACGTTAATCATGCCGGGTTACCGAATTTGTTCTAGAATTCTGTGTAAGTTAAGCACTTTTAAAGGTTCTCTTAGGTACTGTAATTTTTTTAGCGCATAATAGCTTGGTGCACCATGTCTGGTCCAGATTCGTTTTCCATGTGTTTACTGGGAACGTCGTATCTTTTGTCCATCACTTCCCTTTTTGCGTTTCGTTAGTGGTTCACAATTGCCATTCTCAATTAATTTCTTCATAGTTTGGGTTGATTGCCTTCTTGTTTGTTTTCGTAAACCATTCCGCCTCTTCGGATTATGTGTTCGAATTGGTCTCTTCATATTATATTCCTCCGAAAAAGCATCATATCATGTCTCTTTCAGGTGTTTATCAACTATTATTTTCACCTCTCAACTCTCACTAGAACTTGTGCCTTTAATAATCTGTCTGGTTACATTTTGTTATTGTAACTGGTTTTTCTTTGTCTCTTTCTGTATGAGCTTAATCTTGTATGCGTGTTGGCTGACTAATATCTGCTTTCTGCTGCCTGAATTGCGTAGATGTGTTACTCGATTTCTGCCCCTGTTCTTCTCCATACATATTGTACTCTGGCCTTGTAATGATATTTCCTTATCTAAATGTGGATGGTTCCTTCTTCGGTATTACTGTTTTATCTAGTGATATTTCTTTTACATAAGTCTCGCTATGTCGCTCTCTACATACTTAATTCTCCCATGACGGGTCTTTTGTTCCTTCATGTGTTCATTTCCATTTGATGCTATTTTTCTTCTACTTCATTGATATCGCCTCCGCATTGCAAATGCTTAATACTTGCTCTGGCAGTGAATATGCGATGTAAGGATATGATAACTATTCACTTCTGAGATATCGCATCTCTCTGGTAGTAATCTTGGTAATACCCTGTTTGCTATCCCGGGGGCATATGTTATTAATTTTTCATCGCCAATTATTTCTATTTGTATTATTCCTTGTTGCTATCTTCCATGTTCTGATATAAAATATCTTCATCCTCATATAGTGATGCGATTTTGTTGTATCATCTGCTTCTTCCTCCTGTGGGCATTCGTATCTCCGTTCTTCGAGTTCTATCATTTCAATACATCTCTTCATCACCTTGTTCCTCCTGTTTCTTCATAGTTGCTCCTTATTTCTGAAGATCAGATAGCGTGGCGCGATCTGGTTCGGTTCATTGATTTCTTTGGTTTAGGATTTTCAGCAGCCCTCTGATATTTCTTCTCCTACTATTTCTGTCTCATCCAACTCCCCTTCTATTAAGTCCTTCATTATCTTGTCATTTTATTTGTTCTTCTAAACTTTTTTCCTGTATTTTTCCAGTTTTTAATTCTATTCCCCTTTGAGTATAGTGTTGCTCTTTACTTGTTCTGTTTAATATCTCCGGCATCAAATATTCTGTGTGTAATCATGAATGTTCATATTCTAATTCTCTCCGTTTGACTCTTACGTTCTGATTTCCTTTCATGGTCTTCATATTGTAGGTAACGTACTTTTCTAGTTGTTATTGCCTTACCTTGATTCCTTTACTTTATATATAAGTTTTGATAGTATGGCCTGTTGTTTGGGAGCGATCCCAGTTTCCTTCTTTCTACCCCCGATATGATTAATCCTATAGAATACCATATTTCCATTTTAGCTATCATTTGCACCAAGTGAGTTTCGATGTATCCACAAACATATTTCCAGAAGTGCCGTGTTTACCTTCCTTTTTGCGTAGTTAGTTTAACATACCCATGTAAGTTAGCGTTGTTCCATTAATATTCCGGGTTGCTTTTCCTGTTGTGTCCATTCCCATCACCTTCCTCCGTGCCACAATTTGTCTTAATGTCTTCTCCAACGTATTGATCTATCTTAACGACTGCCTCGATTTGTTTATCTAGTTCGATGTGTATAGCGGGGTCTTTTTATTAGTTAGATTTTGGTGGTGGTGCGAAATACATGCAAATCTCGCAGTGGGCCGGTATTCTTTCACCAGTTGTTTTATCTATTTCACCTCGTTGTTCCGAACAATATTTCTGTTGCGGTTTAGTTTTCCTTTTTTGGGAACCATCTTGGTTCTTACCGTATGCTGTTACGCACCAGGAAATGATCTCTGTTTTTCTTCCACCGGTATTATTTCCAATCTAATCACCAACCTCTACGGTTGTTAGGGGTTGCAGCTTTTGCTATGAAAATTTTGTTGTGTTTTTGATGGACGTCGCGGAGAAGTCTTAGGCCTCTCTGACGATTCATCAGGTGGAAGTGGGGTATTAGGTGTTAAAATCCCACACCTTACTGGTGTATTTTTTCTATTTCCGGGGAGGGATAATTTGATTTGCTCATCAGAGCTCCGTCCCCCCTCATCTCCCTCTAAAAATGAGGTAGGGCCGGCACCAGGTCTTCCGAGTTCCTGGCACTTAATATTTTTATTTTTTCCTGCCATGGATAGTTTCCAGTAATATCCACCACATATTGTGGCTTCATGTCTACTGCCTTTTCGCAGGAAGACACATCTGGGGCGGTATATCTTCCGCCTCACCGTGTCTCCCTGGGCCCCCCGTCCGCGGTTACGACAACGGCAGACAATGCGCTGGTTGAAATCTATGGTTAATTGTTTCTGTTAGCAGATGACTTCTTTAAGTAATCTTTCCGGATAAACGATTCATAGCTGCACTCAGCACTATTAAATTAAATCAGAATTAGCTGTGAGTTATATGGGAAACTTTATCCATGAAACACCCATTTTTGTTGAAAAGTTGTTCATTTATTACATCTGTGTCATTTATGGTGTAAAGTTTTAAAAATATTCTTATGTAAAGATCCAATGAATCTTTAAATTGCCTAGCCATGTGGCAAATATGGGCAAAAAGCAAATAAGCGCGTAGTTCCCAACTAATTCTAATAACCTCTTCAACATCTGCATTGGAAACATCACCCAAAATAGCTCTTAATATTTGTAAGCTTTTATTCAAATGTTTCCTTTCTTCATCTTCGATTTTGCTATAATGCCGAATTCCTACTTGATACTTAATTTTTGCAATTAAAAATCTACTATCAAGTGTAATTTTCTTACGGAATATATTCTTGTGTAGGCCTTCTTTAACAACCAATGATAGTCCTGCCGGTTTTCCGTCTACGAGAGCTAAGGCTTCTTCATAATTTTTTTCTCTATATATTTTAAGTGCCAAATTATACTGAAAATTCAGGAAACTTATGAACAAATTATCAAAGCCTGCAGATGAATCACATCTAAGGAGGTGCATAAGCTTAAGCTGAATATCGCGAATAGTAAACAAAAAATCAACCTTTTCTAGATTGCTCTTAATTAGATCTTTTTTAATGACCAAATCAAGGCAATCTTTAGAAAATTCAAAGGATTTGTCTTTTAATTTGAAAGAAAATAAATCATTCAGATATTCCTTACCAGTTTCCAGAGTTAGTAGCTGTTCAGTTAAATACAAAATAAAATCTCTCTCTTCTTCAATCTCTAATTTCAATTTCCGACTGCATAAAAGTTCCACAACCAAAGGTACAAGGAAAGGATGACTAGTAACTTGATTTTTGATTTTGCTTACGTCTGACATTCTACAAGATATCAGTTCAATTACTACACAGTCCTGGAAAACACTTTCAAGATTTTCATACGTTGTGCTGTTATTTGGGTATATGTTGAAGAAAACAGAAATGAAGTTTTTCAATATCTTAGACAACTTGACTCGGAATGTTGTGCTATTAATTTTTATATTAAAAATTCTCTCTCTGAAATTTCGTAATTTTAATTTTTGCACAGTTTTTTCGACATAAGGATTGGGATTATTTTCAAGATATTCGTAATAATTTTGTATGTTAAACTTTGAGTTTTCATTTAGTTTTTTAATTAATGAAAGGTGTTTCAAAATTTCCTTAGTTAGTCTAGTTCTGTCATATTCCTTTGCATTTTCACCACAACTATAAATGTAGTCAATTTGTAAGTTTGTCATTCCAAAATTTAATTCCAACTCGTTCCGCAAGTTATCTTCAAGTTTTTGACGAGACACTTCAGAAATTGTTGAAAGTTTAAGTTCTTCAAGTGCTCTGAAAAGTTGCAAAATTGATTTTCTTTTCTCTGTTGAAAACCCATAATAAACTTCCGGTAACACAAAGTTTTTGATTGTAACATTGGGCAGGTGTGGCCACCTGGCCAGGGATGAACCCTTTACAGCATCATTACGCATAGTAAGAGGGTTCCTCCGCGCCCCATGATCTTAGGGGTGATTATTCTGTCTTACAGCTCTCACTATATCAATACAGAGGGCGTATAGCTGGGCTTTCTTTTCGACGTTTGTCAGTTCTCCTACTGCTTTTCTTTCCGATGCTATGTACAGCACCTTCACCCCAGTCTGGGGGCAAAGAGAAAGATGATAAAGAAAGAAAGAAGTATATAATATTTTATAATAATAATAAATATAAATAATATATATATATATATATTATATATATATATTAGTATATAATATAATTAGTTATAATATTATATATATATATATATATAGTATATATATATATATATATAATATCAAACGCTGGTAACACTTGCTGAGTCAAAAATAATCAGGTTCATATCCCTAAATTCAACCCCTGTGCCAAACCGTAAAATAATATGTATCAAAACTGGATATATATATTATTTTTATCAATTTTTTAGATTATTATTAAATTATCTTACCACCACTTACTGGTTTGCGTAGATAGATATATTTTCGCTTGTCTTTTACACCAAAAAAAATAAATTATATATAAAATATCACGCATTAGGACGATAATAATTTAAAAATTGCTGACTCCACTTATATGTAATCGCAACGTATGTGTGTCTTTAATAAATGTTATAGTAATATCTATCCGATTCTATTTAGCTTATTTAACTATCTTATAATTGGATGACTAGGTCATTTAAACATATATATATAACCCTCTACTTTAAACTTCCTACCATCAAATACTAATCTTAAATCAAGGACTAAGCGCTCCTGTTGCATAACATTCTTAATCCAACCAATACACAATAGTTCACAGTGACATGTTATTTTATTAACCAGTATTATAACCTGATTTTTAATACCATGTAAAAAATAAACAACTTCAATGTCCGACTACAAAGAAATTGATTTATCAAACACTGGTGGAATTATTTTCATGCACAGTTACAGTTTTCCAAATTTTTGGGAAAGAATTTATGCACACTCGATTTGGGAATCGAATAGATCGTTTTTTTTACTCGATCCCGATGCTCTGGAACTCCCAATCTTTTGGGAAATCGAACTCCCGACTCCGACTCCGACTCCTTACCCGCTGAAAACGCTCGACTCCCGACTCCCGACTCCGAACTCCCAATGGAAAATGGTTCGTATACTTTTTATGATACAAACAGATAAATTCTAATAAAACTTCACCTAAACTTGCAAAAAACGTCATACACAAATTTAATAACAAAAACTATAACTGAAAATTTCCAACATAAAAATACAGGGAGTGACTTGAAAAGGAGTACACAATGCCTTAAATACTTGGGTACGCTAGATGAAAAAATGACATTCAAAGAACATACAACCAGCTAGTGAGTAAACTAGCTAAATATATGTATATACTATTCAAATTGAAAAAAACATCCTTTATAATATTAAGAAGGATGTATACTATCACATATGCACCACAATCTTATTATTGTCTTCCGATCTATGTATAGCTAGCAAAATCAAATATTAATTCGGATATTTTGATGCAAAAACGCTCCATCCGACTGTTAAGCCCCACTAAAAAGCCAAAAGGTAATGACCTTATTTAAAAACTAAAATGGTACAATTTGAGAACTATGAATTATCTCTACTTAAAGGAAACAGCAACAATTATACTACCAAAATAAAGGCATGTATACTTCCGTAATATCTAACTTCATAATCACCAATTCAAAGAATAAACTAAGTAATAGTGATCACTCGCGTAAATCCTCCTTTCTATAGGGTAGAAAAAGCTAGACAAGCAGTTAGCTATAAATGGGCTAAAGTCTATAACTATTTACCTCTTAGAATTAAAAATGGAAAATATTTTATCTCATTTACAAGTAAACTCAAAAAAGCTAATAAAATACTAATACTATTACTAATTGCCTTTGACAAGTAAAACAACTAACAGCTGCAATAAATAAGTACTAATAATATTACTATTTTATTATTATATTATGATTAATTATTATATTATTATTATTATATTATTTATATATATTTATTATTTTTATTAATATTTTTAATTAATTATTCTATGATTAAAATCATTAAAATGTAATTTTATCATTATTATTATTATTTATTTATTTTAATGTAATTATTTTTTCTGGTGAACTCATAAAAATATGTCGCTTCTCAAATACTGTTCATGTTATATTACATTTGAATTATTTATATATTCATTATTTATTATTATATTATATTATATCATTATTATATGTACGTATTATATTGTGAAATATTACTATTTTTATTAATACTTATTACACTGATTGTCAATCTTATTGTTATTGCTTGCTCTTCTCTTCTTTTCTTCTTCTTCTTCTCTCTCTCTTCTCTTTTCTCTCTTCTCTTATATATATATTATTATTACTTAATTTATTTAAATATTAATATATTTAATTGTAAGTTATGTTTATTATATTATTATATTATGATTAACTGTTATTGAGTATCATTTTGTATTGCTGTTTTTAGCCTTTTATACTTATTGTTATTAATTATTTCGGTCTCAAAGACACGACACGGCTGTGTTGCAATTAGTAGACCCCCTTCAGATACTAGGGAAATTATTTATATTATAATTTAATTGCAGTTATATGTATGTAAAAATTTACTAGTAACTGTAAATTCTTCATCGAATATAAGTTTTAAAATTGAAATGAAAATTATCATTATTATCCCCATATATATATTAATTAATATTATTATATTCATTATTATTATTATTATTATTATTATTATATGATAAGTAAATACATGCAAATAAATATAAATAAATACAAGTATAATACATAATAATATATAGTAGTAATATATATTATATTAGATAGATTATATATTATAATTATACAATATTTAGTATAGATTATATATAAATATATATATATATATATAAAAAGTTGGTGGTTTTTCTTTGTTATAGCCTGGATGTGATGTGTTTTCGTTATTTGTTTTTGATGTTAGCGTATGTTTTAGATGTTGTCATTGATGGGCCATTGCATGAAGGATGCGTACGTTACGCTGTGTTTGCGGCGCGATAGCTTTTATTTAGTTAGTGACCGAGCTGATCAAGATCAGCAGTATGAAACATCCGTGTGTTTCCGTTCTATTATATTTATATTATGTTATATATTATTTATATGTTTTTCAGTATATGAGGAACATAAAAGTATTGTACTGTGTCGTGAAGTTTGTGGAATAAGTACTTTCTGATTATTGATTTAGTAAAAGTCAGGGAGCCATTCAAGTAAAGTAAATTATAGTAGGAGGCTCTTGGTGCGCACTTGTATGAGCGAGGAGTAGTAGTTTGTATAGTGGAGTAGGGCTCCATTGAATGTATTATACTATTGTGCTGTATATATATGAGGAACAATTATTTTTTGGTTCCTTACGAAATAATAAAGAAGTTTAATTTATTTCACCCAACGTCAAGATTTATTTTTATACTACAAAAGTATGTGTAGGAAGTTATCAACAAAGACTTAAGTGTAAGTATTAGTATCATTTGGTTTTGTATATTGTACGCCTTGGTTATTTTAATCATATATTATATTTTTTCTTAGGGAAATTTAGTATACATGATTAGAGTATATAGGTCAAATATGGATACAATGTGAATGCATAGGACAATTAAATATTGACTGCACAAAACAAGTATAACAAGATATTTCATACAGAAGAAAAATTACAACTTTAACAAGAATTACTAAACCTCATTTACAAGTACAACGAAACGTTAAAAGTTATTACATAGGTGATAGAAACGGCAAAAGGAACTTTAAATTCAAATTGAACAAACCTTTCCTGAAGAAAATTATTCCACTTCTTGGACCTCGTAATGTTTTGTGGGTAGTGGTTGTAACAATATCACAATATTCGAATGGGCTTGGGACCAATTTTGCTGCGACTAAACCACTAACGTGAGCCATATCAGCGCATCGCAGCAATTGCTCCCTGACATTGCATATTGCGCGAAATCGAGGGGTACTCTACATTCTCGATACAACTTATCTGATGAAAATAGAGAAATATTTGTGACTTAATATTAAATGTCATATATACATTCTACATTACTTAAGAAAAAATCACAGATTTTCAAAGTTATTTAACAACATTTATTTAGGCACAAACAAATAGGCAAACTAAAAAAACAGAAAATATTATAAAAAATAATCGTTTAATAACATTGATTCATATCAAGATGTTTAATTGACTAAAGTTAGAAACCTCAGTACTGCAAATTTACAGTCAATAATTATTTTTGGTGCTATGAACAATTGGCATTTTTGCAAGCTATCGTAATCAATGAGTCTGTTCCAAATTTATTTTTAAGAAAGATCAAAGAAAATTGAGGTGCAGAACCTTCTTTGTTGAGCTAGTAGTTAATAGATAGTTAAGATAACCGTTTGACCTAATAATTATATATATATATATATAATAATATATATAATATATATAATATAATATAATATATATATATATATAATATATATAGATAATATATTAATATAATAATATATATATATATATATAATTATATATAATATATAATAATATATATATTAGAGTGTCATAAATCTCAATTATTCACCATTCGTACGATACAAATACTTATTTTTTACTTTCAACTTGTTCGGGTTGAATAACATTAGATTAAGGTAGTCCAAGTACCCTATTATATATTAAGTTATTTTAAGATTATTAAAAAAATTTTGACGTAAAAAATATACCATTATCAATTAATATCAATATAATGATTTATGATGAGTACTCATATATTAGGCTTATATCAATAACTACAATGATGACTGTGATCCTCCACACTATCCAGATGGTGAGGAGCCAATCATTTTCAGCGATTCTCAACATCTTGGCATCACGGTATATGAACATCACATATTCCCTTTTCACAACCAATTCTGGTAACGCCCTTGACCCCAAGTTTAACCACTAGGGCCACTAAAATGGGGACCAGGCCTTTGAGTACTCACAATTTATGGAATGAGAAAACCGGGAGCCTTTAAAAAACTACGCTTGAAACGTCTTTTTTGGGACGTGGGGCCTAGTGGTTAGAGCATCCCGGTATTGTTAACTTCTGCGAGTGGAGGTTCCAATGTTCGTAATCCCGCTGATGAGAGATAAAACTCCTTTGAGCTCATTCATTTAAAATCCATAAATATCCCACATCTAGTTTCCCATTTTAACATCTGAGCCAGCTCTTATGCCTCTAATTTATATTACTACTCTCAAACAGCATCCATCAATAATCTAAGTTATCTTCTCGCATCTGGCAGTTCAAAATAGCTGGATATAGGGGTTTGCATGCTTTATAACTATCCCTCCAAAAACACTTTCTAACCTTTCTCCACTTTCGGATTCCTTCTGTTTCTTATTAAACAATTTAAACATCTGGAATTAACAACACAAAAAAAAAAAAAAGTCTTGGGGGAATATCTACATATGTCAAGGAATGGTTCAAAGAAGATTGAGATTCTGTTAGCTTGCGATTTTTTTCCTCTCTTCAGTATAATCCCAAATAAACAAGGGCTCTCCACCATGTATGAAGTACTCATTTCATATCTATATGTGGCGGGACTAGTTTTCACCATCTTTTGATAGGGTGACCTCAAAGGGTAGAACTGATACTCCCTTTTAAATTTACTTAGCTTTAAATTTTAATTTCAATTTATTAAATTTTAGTATATATACGTAATATATATATATTATAAAATATATCTACTATTATATAACAAATAATATAATGTATATATATATTTATTATTTTTAAAAATTATTAATATTTTTTTAAGTTTAATTAATTTGAGTAATAAATTTGAAGTAATAAGCATTTATATTAATAATATATATATATATATGTTACAGGAAGAAAATATTAAAGCAGTAAAACTAGTACGATTTATATTGGGAGCAAAGACCACATTCAAATAAACGTTTTTTCTTCATTGTTTTCAACGCGAATGAAATGTACATTTGCAGATAGTATAAACAGATAATACACATTTTATCGCCAATGCAGTGTCATTAAATCAAATTGTTACACTTATGAAGTTACAATTTAAAATTTTCATAAAAATACACTTACAATTATCTCATACGTTAAGTACTATGTTGGTCTTTTAAGTTAGGTTGGATGGTTTACTGTTTTATTTTCTTAAATAAATAAAACAAAAATTCAGAATTTACTGGCCAGTTTTTTTTAAAGTGTGAAAAGACTTATCACATAATAATGCAAGCATAAGTGTGAAAGTATCAAAAATTATCAGAAAAAAATATAATATAGCTATATATAAATGTAAGAAATAATGTTATTCACATGTAGCAGATATATATGTGATCTAGGGATTTCAATGTTGTACTTGATGCAGAAAAATTATATATATTTCTATTTCTCTATTCCTCCCTTCTCTTCCCACTTAAATTGGGCTGTAGGGTGTGCAACCATGGCATGGAAATCACTAGTTAATTAGATACGCAGCATGACGTTAAGTCAAGAAGATCCTCCCCCTCCCTTACTATCCTCTTAAGTGAGACTCATCAATAAAAAAAAATCCACCATAGACTTACAAATCTGTCTAACAGCTCCGCTGTAAGTTCTCACCTAATCCCCTCTCGTCCCCAAATTGATCACGTCATCCACTGGTCAGTTCACAACATTCCCTCACAAAACCCTCATTCACTCCTATATGCACCTTTCTTCTCGAATCGGTTAAACTCACATTCCTTTTACAATCAAATCCACTTTTCTTTGATCTCCCACCATTCATTACAGCACTCTAAACATCCACTTAACCATAACATCCATCCTTTCCATATGACAAACCATCTCAATACACTCCTGTTATTTTCTCATTTACACCATTTCTTCACACCACACAAACTCCCAAACGTTTATTCCTATTTTATCAATTCTTCTCATACCTAACTTCCCTCGGAAACATTACTCACATAATCACATACCTCTATTCTACCATAGTTTCAACACTATACATTGTTATACATTAACACAGTAAACAACATCACCATTTGCTAAAACCCTAGAGTGCACAAGACTTAGTCCCTTGTATCACAAATATTTATGTACACCAATTTACTACACCACTCGAATTCCTATTCACTTTCAGTCAACCATAAGCCTAAATTTTAAACCCAATTATACTGTTCCAAATGCAAATCATCCTAACATAATGATACCACAGATTCTCCTCACTAATCATCTCTCTCTTTTT